>JAFBJU010002017.1:415077-428872 GCA_016785305.1 Colistium nudipinnis | reverse complement strand
TGCAAAAATTAAGTGAAAAAACTGAAAACGTCATAGTATAGCATGTCGTAAAAATTCAAAAAATTGACAAAAAAACGACTTACTATAGCCTTGTGTTCGGCCAAAAAGTCAAAAATTTCAAAACACTCAAAACTTGCACAGTAGCATCGACAGGGCCTAAGAATAGGGTAGGTGAAAAAATTGAGTGAGAAAAGCAAAAATGTCGGCCAAAAATTTCAAAACACTCGAAACTTGCACAGTAGCATCGGCAGGGCCTAAAAATAGAGTAGGTGAAAAAATTAAGTGAGAAAAGCAAAAATGTCATAGTATAGCATGTCGTCAAAAATTCAAAAAATTGACAAAAAAACACCTTACTATAGCCTTATGTTCGGCCAAAAAGTCAAACATTTTGAAACACTTGAAACTCGCACAGTAACATCCTCAGGGCCGAAAAATAGGGTACATGCGAAAATAATGTGAAAAAAGTCGAAAGTTCATAGTATAATAGCATGTTGTCCAAACTTGACCAGGAACGCCTTGAGTCGTCTTAGCATGTTCCGTCATGCTGACAGTATTACCTTGAGCAAATATAACATGGTATGACCATATTGCAATCACAGCCCTTCAATTATTATCACATCTGGGTAGAACAAAAAACAATGCTTTTTTTCTCCATTGAACACGTTCCTTTTTATTTAAAAAAATATTACACATACACATAATGAGACGCAGAGATTGTTAACGAGCGTGCTGTGTTTACAAACAAATAAAAACAGACACCTTTGCTCTCTCTAGGTAAAACACACATATTAACACAATGGTGGAACTTAAACAAGAGTCTAAACATGATAACAGCTACATGTCGGTTGGTTTTAATGAATTGTTTCATGAATAGTTATGATGGTGAGTTAGAAAATTGATTATATTTATGAGGTGCAGAATTCCATTGTGACTCTGTTTTTTGTGGGATTTGTTTGTGCTCTTAGGTCTGGTTGCCTTTCGCCAGCACCTCCAGAACTTGGCGAGGACCAAAGGCATCCTGGAGCTGAACAAAGTACAGATGCTGGTGGAGCAGATGGGCTCCGGCGAAGGGGCCGCCATGGGCCCCCTTGGACAACAGCATCACTTGCACAACCTCCTGGAGGTAGGTCTTATTGCATAATTGCCCCAAAACACTCACACAACCATCACTCAAGCACAGTCGAGCCCTTTCTGTTCCGAGCTGCACTCTCAGCCTCAGTCCCTCGATTACCCATCATCCCATGTTGCTCAGAAAAATGCAACAGGCACCCAGGCTGTTGTGTAACATCAGGCGAGCCAGCCAACGGTGGCTTGTTGACCGTCTCCCATCCCCCTGGGGGCCTGGAGCCTAGGCCAAAGTGAATGCAGCCATTGTTGAAGTCAGTCGGACTCAACCATAACAGTGACTGGCACTCAATAGGCAAAGCTGCAATCACACAAAGGCGGGCAAACACGAGCACAAAATGATGCACACAATGCAAGGGGAACCAAAACACACAAACTCTATCTCAGAGGTAGACAACATCTATTTGTCATTCTCTTATAATGTAATAACGCAGCTCTTTGTGGGCCACGATGGCCAGTCCCCATCGTCCATTTCATTTGCTTTCATTTCATGGAACTAATGAGTAATCCCTGCGGTACATGCCATTTTGAGAAAAGCATCTGGCTGACCAGGCACCACACAGGCATTCGGGCAGGGGACGGCACAGATAATCCAGTTAGGCCACACAATGAAGCACCCAGACCCTGACACAGCTTCATTAGCGGCTAGGAGAGGGGCTCTGGGGTACATGTGCCCGACACATGGGCATGTTCTAATGCTTTATGTTTCTGATCAAAGGGTGAGGCATCCAAGCAGCAGGAGGGCCTAGCTTTATACCAAGGCGCTCTACACCCGCCCCTGCTGTCCCGCAGACAGAGTTTGGAGACACAGTACCTCACTCATAGACTACAGGTACAGTCTCAACACCAACTACACTCGCACACCGCAACGATATTCAGTCATACTGTACAAGTGTAGGCCTTATACAGACAGAGTCTTACTGAGCCAAGTGGCTGACTTGCATATATATATATATATATATATATATATCTGTTAGAACATTTTGAAATGTTGCCATGACGCAACTCTTAGTAGCAAAGCGTCCTATCCAGTTTGCACCCTAGTTCTGGAGTGAGAACCTTAATAAGTCCCCGTCTCCCCTCTGCCCTGAAGGCCAGCGTGTTGGCTAACAGTCCTGCTAGCTGCCAACTTTTCTGTCAGGAGAATCCGCGAAGTTTAGAGCAACAGCTGCAGGAACACAGGTAAATCACACTCTGTCTGCTGCACTCAATTTCTCTCCGAATTCTCTCTCTCCCTTGAATTCAACATTTCCGTTTCTTTAACCATTATCCATTGTCATTCAAACGTTTGCACAGGAGTGCTTCTGCAGAACTCTCCACAGATTTTTGTTGCTTAGACTTTAGGAGTGTTATCTTTCGGTGTGGTCTGTTGCCCTCCTTGCAGACTGAACCAGAAGAGGATGTACCTGCAGCAGCAGCCACAGGGCACGGGGCTACAGGTCTACTTCAACCAGATGCAGATAGCTGAAGCATCGTACCCGACAGGCAGCGCTGCCCTGGACCCTGGGGCATCTCAAGGCTCCGCCCAGGGCCCCGCCCTATCCCATCAGCCTCAGCCCCAGCCGCAGGGCAGTCCTCAGGCCTCGCCTCCCTTCAGCCACCCCCATAGTTTGAGCCCCTTAATGGAACCAGGTGAGGGCCTGGTTTACGATCCCTATATGAGCCACCACCACTACACCCACCACCTACCGCGTGCAGCTCACCTCCACCATCCGCTCCACCATCCACAGCCTCATGAAGCCGGTGCGTTGGGTTTTGGCTACACTGCAGGCTGTGAGCAGCAAGGCCTCGAAACGTCCGCTGACGCCCTTCACCCGGAGCGATACGAGTTCCCACTGGACCCCTCCCTGCTGCTGCCCCCCGAGGACGGAGCTGCGGCAGGTCCGGGGCAGTCGGACGGAATGAGCCTGCCCGAGCTGCAGAGCTCCCTCCTCGACAGTGAGATGATGGAGACCGTGGACTCCCAGCATGGCTTTGTGCTGGTGAACTAGCGCCACCTGAGGAAGGGGGGGGGGATAAAAGCGGTGTCAAGCAATGAAAACCTACCCAGCATTACATGCAGAGAGGATGGAGATATATGTGGAGGCCAGGGAAGGACAGGTTAATTCTTGTATGACCAATACAAACTTAATTTCTTAGTTGTGATGAACCTCAGACAAGATCTCTACCAAAATCCTCCCTTAGCCTACCCTTTTCCTTCTCTCCCTCTGTTCTCGTACTCACCAGTGGGCCGTGAGTCAGGAACAGGTCCGTGTTCTGCTGTTGTCACGGAGGTTGCGCACCCTGTGAGGACTGCGCCGCGCAGCCTGGGGTGGGCGGTGGCGGGACCTGCTGCACATCCTGGCGGCTTACAGCGTGCGGCATTTCACCTGCAAATGGTTTGAAAGTGATCTCTATTGACTGACTGGCAACCAAAAGCACAAGGACTGTGCTTTTTGTATTTAAAATAGGACACCATCTACACACATCTCAAAACACGTGAACTTGTGAAATTCGTGAAAATTGCCCTCATTTATCATGGTACCATGGATATCACCGCACATTCAAATGTTAAAAGTGCACATTTTAGGGGTTATTTTACACTAATGTGAGTGCAAGGGCCAGCGTGACGATTCTGCATACAGAACATGTCAACACTAACATGTCGGGTATTCCTCCAGAAAAAAACAACAGGTGACTTTTTCTTTAACATGCAGATTATAGCACCAGGTTGGAGCTATTTTCAGTCTAGTGACGACTGAAAATAACAGATCTCGCTCCAGGCTTTTGTGTGACATAAATAATACAGTTGTTTGTTTTCTTTGTGACTTGTAACTACTGATTCTGATTTATTTCTTACACTACTGAACTGCTTTTCCACATTTCCATCCGATTGCATTCACTTGCCAGATTCCATTACTCTCAATGCGGGGAGGATAATTGCCTGTTTTTGGAAGCAAATTGCCTCGCGTCTGTTTAACAGTTGAATTGTGAGTCATGCACCCGCCTGATAAATGAGGGCTGACGTCATTAACATGTGTTTGGTTGAGAGGTTGCGGTGATATACAGTCAATATTATTCTTTTTTTGTGGCAATACTGAAGCAATATTAATCCTTAATGTTAAGGGATTACGAATGGAAACCTCACCTGTACAGCCAGCTCTGATTGGTTCCGGGGACCTCGGAGTCGTCAGCAGTGACATCACTTGAGCTGATGATGTAACCAGGAGATAATCTCTCGCCCACTTGCCCTAGAAGTGCAGGGACAAGTCAGGAGGCAGTTGTATGATTGTGTGTGTGTGTGTGTGTATTTTCGTGCACGTAGGTGTATGTGTTTGAGTGTGATTATTTGTTTGCACAAGGGAGACACAATTTTTCTGCATTCGTCACAACATTTGTCGCGATTACTGAAAAAAGACAAACACTGTATAGACAGCTCCATTCAAAACAGCACTAACTGCGTTTCCTTCGGTGCACAGCTGTAGCTTTTAGATTACTTCTGGTTTACATCCTCAATGCTCCAGTCATGCCTCTGTCTAGTTTTAATGATGAATCATGTTTGTAATAATGAAATGACCTTTTGAGGATTCCCTGCTTTAGATTTAATGGAAGAATGTTTCCTCTCTGACGTTGGCGCTGCTGTTGGACAAAGGCATCATCTGTCATCTGACACTGGATTTTGACTATTGGCTCGCCCCCAATCTTTGACTGACAGCAAGCCACAGCAAGATGAGATTTTTTTTTTTTTTTTTTTAAGCACTCGGATTGTGCAGATGTGCACAGATCTGCATTGCCGTCTCTCACAAACAATGTTCATAAAAAAAAAGAAAAGTCGATTGAATACCGGGACAGTGAACGTCAGAGGGTGGAGACGAGACTGCTGATCTGTGACCGTCTGCTTTGAGTGCGTGACCTTCAGAGGTCATGGGTTAAACTGTAGGAGTGTTATAGTCGGATTAGATTCCAGACAGGGCAATCGCTCTCAGTCTATAGACTGGACTGAGAAGACATGTCGGAGTTAACAATCAGTCTAAACAGACTAATTATGGTTAGAAAATATGGACCAACTGTAGTTGCGGTCCTGTGACTTGAAGGAAAAATCCACCCTGAAATGCTATTAACACTTTCGCAACAGTGATTTTTTTTTGTTGTTGTCATTTTTTGCATAAACAATTAGGCTTAGATTATCCTAACCTAACTCTCGCTTGACATTTCTGCATGTAATTGATCAATTAATACAGCATATCGAATTTCCATCAGTCCCAAAAAGCAAAATCTGAATATGTCAACCATTTTTCAATCACAGATACTAATAAGTTAAGTCACAATACATACCCTTGGTGGAGTGCACTGTAGCCGCAAGGCATGTTGCATAACGGGTCTCGCGGTTGCATTAATGTTTCCACCCTGAAACAAACAAGATCACATATTATCGATGGGAATTAGCTCACACCCCGTGTGTGTCATATTGAAAACATCCTTTTGGAAAAGAGAAGGAACTGAAGAGTGTTTGGCCGGTCCAACATACAATAACGTTACATTGTAAATACGCAGACAGTGTACGAGGATTAAAGGGTGGATTTGGCCTTGAAGTCAATTCGTTGCGATTCTTTTTGTCAACGGTCGGGCTCGATCGAGCTACAGGGTGATCGGGTGGACGTTGAATACTGGAGCACTTTGGTGGCGAGGGGAAGAAGAGATGTGGCGAGAGACGAGGAGCAGGTGACTGTGGAGGAGATGGAAGAGGTTTGCGTTGCTCTGCCGCTTCCTGGCAGATGAAACCAAACGCAATCCGTAGGAAACACCTTTCTCCTCTCTCTTCCCCACCAATAATGGACACAAAACACACTTCTTTCAGAGAAAGACCACCCATGGTAACACTTCATGCGATTGTTGATTTAAATCCAAGAAAGAGAAACACTTGACGGTTGACGACAAATTGTACAAATTAGAGATGTAGTAAATCAGTGCGGGCTCAAGTTGCACTGAGGTGAATTCTGTGTTGAACGTGAATAGTGTGCCTTTTACTTTTTTCGTATTTTCAATGTAAACTGAGATTTTGAATAGCAATGTTTTTGTTTTTTTTCTGGTTGGACCCTTTTACGGTTTATTTGATGATGATTACTTCTTTCTTTTCTGTACATTTTTTCTCTCTCTCCAAAAGTAAGTAGAGCCAGGTTTTACAAAGGTACAAAACCAAAGTCCCTCAGAAGCTTTCCTGTACAACCCACCATGTGGAGTTTTTGGAGCTTCTTTGTCCGCTTCTCTACTGTGCTTTTTTTTTTTCTTTCTTGTTGGTCAATCAGTGTATGCCATTTAAAAGTATTATAGCAATATTTCTATAGTTGAAGACTAAAGTCATGAAGAATCTAGTGGACGTGTTTCCAAGTATCATAATTTCACCTCCTGCTGATAAAACAAAGACATCAATCTATCAATAGAATTCCAGTTTTATATTTACCTTCGTTGATGTTGACCACACATAAGCTAACTTGCTGTTGAGATTAAAAAGGTTTATTGAACAGATTAACATTGTGGGAGTTTTATTTCTGGGAGTGCTGCTAATTCACAACTGTTTACACTTGTGAAAAAGGCGGTAATTGGAACATGTTTATACCCCTTACACTAAAGTATATTGCACAATATACTCTGCATAGTGCACTTGTCCTATAATGACAAACTGCAGCTGCCTGACAGCGCCCCAGGGCTGCATGGTGTAGGCGTTAGTTAAAATGAATCACACAAAGCCCTGCGCAAACTGTTGAGTCACAGCTGAACCTGCAATCATTCCAACCAGAACCAAAGTGCCGGAGGAGGTCAATGCAGCACAAGTCACATTCTTTTTTTATTTATTTCCTGACTGAAAACTGCCAGCCACAACTTTTGTCAAAAGTGTTAATAATAGCTTCATAATGATAGTTAAAAATAAAGGAAGGGCCCGATTACAGGAAAATGAATCGGGCATCAAACTCTGCAGGTTGGGTCAGTTTTGGTGACACGCATCTGCGATTTGGGCCATAATTGTAGACCAAACTGCGAGGGAAGGCTGCAGATGCTGAGTCCCGTCATCATTTTACTTTTGTTTAAAATGACTCGCTCTTGCGCATTCTGTTAAGCGTACGTGCAATTGATCAATGTAACACAAACTGTCACCAGTGAATGTGCGGAATTCATGGCCAATGACTTCATTGTTAAACTCAGGTGTTATCTCAGCACACTACTGTTGAGATCAATTACATTTTCTCTGTGGGGCCAATAGTTTAAAATGTTGTGTTTAAGAATGGGGTGTTGCTTAACAACAGCTTTGACTATAACGAGGCATCATTTTTCATAATTAAAAACTATTTCAAAACCAAGGTTAAAAAAAAAAAGAGACAGCAATTTAGAGTTTAGTATGATTTTAGTGAATCGGGCCTTTAAAATTCTGTGTCTTGCAAAATCTGTGGTTGCACACTACGCCGTACACTGCACACATCGGCCAGACAGCACACACTCAGCTCCCCTATTGCAAAAAAACGGAAGTGACTGAATAATTCATCACCACTGATAAAAACTGAAGCCATGACCAGTGCAATAGTTTAAAATGTTGTGTTTAAGAATGGGGTGTTGCTTAACAACAGCTTTAACTATAACGAGGCATCATTTTTCATAATTAAAAACTATTTCAAAACCAAGGTTAAAAAAAAAGAGACAGCAATTTAGAGTTTAGTGAATCGGGCCTTTAAAATTCTGTGTCTTGCAAAATCTGTGGTTGCACACTACGCCGTACACTGCACACATCGGCCAGACAGCACACACTCTGCTCCCCTATTGCAAAAAAACGGAAGTGACTGAATAATTCATCACCACTGATAAAAACTGAAGCCATGACCAGTGGCAACGATCACTGATCAACCACCCGTCTCCCTGGAAACCGCGTGTCACTATTCATCAAATGATGTAAGAATCAAACACCTTTTCTGATGGCAAAGTGCAACTGCATTAAAAATAGGGGGGGTGAGGGGGGTTCCTGGGCCAAACTCTGGTTGCAACCAGAACAACCAGCAACCATCTGAGGAGGAGGCTGCAAGTGGCACCGTCTAAATACATACGGAGCTAAATGTGCTCGTACAAGACGAGAAAGGCTTCAGAATGCCCTCCCGTGTTGAAATGATCATGTAGAGAGAACACGTCAATCCAATCAGCCCACTCAGACTGAGAACAGCTAATCCTACTAATGCACCACCAGAGCTACGTGAGGAGAGGAGGAAATGGGGGGGGGTTCAGGGTCTCATTTCTTTTTCTGGGATCAGACCACGACACGTTGTTGATAGCCACACTGATAAGTCGTAAACATGGGAGGGGTTTCACACACGCTGGTACCAAACTTTCCTTCCTACACACCGATCAGGTTTCAGTCCACACAGCCTCCCATTTTGCATCTGTTCATTGCTTTTCATGCCGCACAAATACCTGCGAGGCGGCAGCTTTAAACGGCATCCACCCATAGTGAAATATCTAAATGAATGAATTATTTATGATCAAAGCCCTCTAGTACGGGAAAAAAAATAAAAATAAAACACCACGAAATAAGGTTATGAGGTGAAAACATTCACCCGCAGAGAACACATGTAAAGAGGATTTTGCAAAGTGTGACCTCATAGAATCTAGATATTTATAGTATGTATTCAGTGGCTCCAGCAGCCTGTCTGTCACCGACACTCTTGGGGCAACGCAGACGAGAGGAAAGCAAAGCTGAGGCGAGGACAGGCAGCCGTAATCTCTCCCCTCCCTCCTTTTTTTTCTCTTTTCAGTGAAATATCACAATATCAGGCGTATTCACTCGTCAGGCCAAAGTATACAGTAATGACATCAATGGTTTCCGTGACAACGGGGGGAGGGTAGACGACAACATCCGACTGCGTCTTTTCGAGCAGGAGATCACAGCACTGTTCAGGAGGAGAGCCGCACAAACGAAGGGGACAAATGCTCCCGAACTGAATGTGGAGGAGAGAAAAAAAATGACGCGTGTGACGAGATGCACCTTTCCTGTGATATTCACTGTGCAACACGCAGACGCACGCACAGGCACAGGCACAGGCCTGCACACCACAAGCAGCGCAAGCTTTGAAGCCGACTCTGACGTAAATGCTGTGGCTCTGCATGATGTCAGTGAGGATTGCCAGCGTTCCACTGAAGGTCGCGCCGCACTCACACGCATGTGTCCACCATTACTCAGCTCGAGTCCCTCGACTCGGAGATGCACGCCGGCCCAGCAGACGGACGGAGTCAGAGCTCCCACGGCGGATGACCCAGTAGTGCCTGGAAGAATCAGCTCCTGCAGGCTCGGGAAGGATGTGCAGCCGAGCCAGGGGGTCACGCGCTCTGCGAGCTGTACAGTTGATCAACTGATACTGTATCACCGAGCAACGGGCGGAATAAGAGAGGGAGGAGGGAGGCGACAAGGTGACTCGAGGAAAACGGGAGTGAGCCAACGCTCTTCGTCTCCATGACTGATGTTTCTCATGTGTCACCCTGAGAGCATCTGACCTCACCGCGTGGGTGTGCGCGCGCCATGATGTGCGGGGGCTTCGCTCGACTCCTTTCATTATAAATGACAGAGTCCTGCGAGGCAGCTGCATTGACGTCAGGGGCTCTGGCTGCTGAACACCTCCCCCCTCCCACCCCCAAAATAAGGATCTAAATAGACAGAAATAGGTTTCTACCGTTTCCTCATTAGTGCCTCATGAACTCGAGCAGATTTAGGGGACAGAGCCTCAATTAATCGTGTAATCGGTTCGAGGCTTGGCATGCTACTGTGTTTAGATCACACAGTATGTTTATTCCCCCAACATGTGAGGGAGAAAAACCCAAAAAGGATGTTTCAAATTATTATTATTGTTATTTTTTTTTTTGCCTCAAAGGTTCCATCTGCCATCAACCCCTCCACTTGCTTCACACCTTTTCTTAAAAGGTGCCTTGAAGCTGCTGGAGTGTGAATAGCTCTCAGGACGATCTCTCATTGGTAGAAAGTGCTGACGCACGGCAGCTTCCCCCGGCCTGTGCATTACAGTATACGCGCATAATGTGCTCTGGTGACGGGGGTACGGCGGTGGAAGGGCTGGGCGGAGGATTGGGAGGGCGCGCAGCACTGAGGATGGCTGAGGGGAGATTTGAGGAGATTAAAAAAGGAAGGTTGAGATTCTCATAAAGATCTCTGCCAACGTGATTAACGGCCCTAATCCTTGCTGCCGATTGCTCATTTGGGAATCTACAAAAAAACAACTCTGCCTCTCAGACCTGCTGCATATAGCGAAAAGTACTGCCGCGAGGATGTGGTGACCTTGAAAACGCAGGTCAAACAACCAAACAAAAATACAGTTTCTAGAGAAGGTGAGATATCCATTCAGGGCCCAGCCCTTATTTTACAGAGCAGCAGTCGGGATGAGGGCCAGGTGTCAGCTGCAGGTCCTGCTGTGCTCTGCACGGCTCCACGTGGTCAAAACACCCCGCAGGCCCCGCTCTTTCATCTTCCTACCAGGTCAGTGCTGACAAAACACCACACCAGCACCGACACGTTAAATGAAATCCACATTTTCGGAAGTCCTACTTTGCGCTTTAAAGGGGACTGTTTCAAAGCCTACAAATTGTTATTTCGATACCGAACAACTCCGACAACCAATGGTCCAGTGAAAGCGTCTTCAACTTTCTCATAGCAATGCAATGAACACTACGATTATTGGAAAGTGCATCATCAGAAACACAATCATCCCCATGACGAAACCTTTTACATCATCGCTGGAGCAGGCCCCAGGAGGCTTGTGCAGACCCTTCTGCAGCCTCAAAAACAACGGTGTACATTTATTTTCAAGCGAAAAAACAAATACCAACCCAGAAATGAAGGCTAGACGAAGGCTCCGCACAAACAGATTCCAAACTGTGTCAAGTCCTACAGCAGCCAAGTCCAGACCTCAAGACAACATAAGTTCGTAAATTGCCCTTATTCTTAGGCGCAGGACAGCACAACACAGACGAAACAGTCCCCCCCCCCACAATTTTTTTTTTTAAATAAAAATAAAATAAAAAAATAAACAAACAAACATATGGCGGACAGTATGGGAGCGACCCGTACATCCTGGGTGAAAATAAAGCTGCACATCAAGTGCAATCATTTTTTTTTAAACATCTGCTTTCACTGACCACGCTTCACGTCCTCTCAGCTCATACGTTCCAGGTCGTATAATTAACTGACACACCACAGGCAAAAATGATAAAGGGACACAACTCAAGTGGGCTCGATGTCCGCGTAATTAGGACGCTCTCAAAAACTAATTCCAAGTCAAATGAGCAAATCAAAAGCATAATCCAACCGATCAGCACAACACTGGTGATACAGAACAAAAAAAAACAACAAACAACAACCAGGGACACACACTCGCACATTGTGCACACAGCATGAACGTTCTTATCCCGGGCGAGCAAGAACGCGCTAGAAAGACAGGGAGTCGTAAATCAGCAGTAGCACACATAGCGGTATCGACACGTTAGCTTCGCTTTAGCTTACTGGCCCTCTTGAGTATTTAAGCAAACGTCAGCGAGTCGTGTTCTTACCTGTAGATGTTTCTGCAGGTCAGAAGTGGAGTGGAAGCACTTTTCTCGTCCGCTGCGGCCACAATGGTCGCACATAATCCACTTGTCGACGGTATTCACTTCCTTTGCATACATTAGGGGTTCCATCCAAGGAGGACACCCGCGTGGCACCTGTTGGTGTGGTGTGGCGTTGTGCCGTAAAGTGTAAAGAGACGGGGTCGTAAAGTGTCGCAATGTGCGTAAACAGCGCGTTTGTCTGCCGCGTAGTAGTGAGCCCTTACTCCCCAAGACGGACCGGACCGATAGATAGATAAGACCCAACAAAAGCCAACCGCCACCACCACAACATAATAACATGATCACCAAGTGAAATTAAACCCCATGCAGTAATTAGTGGAGTGAACCAGCTAAATACAGACCACCTAACAAACATCACGGACACTCACCAAATCATTGCTCCATTGACCTGCTCAGAGGCTATACACAAAGATGTAGTGTTAGTAATATGATGATGCCTGCCCTCTGTGACGAAACCACTGCTAAAGCAGTAGATGTTTTACTTCACATTTCTGGTTCCATGTCCTAAAAAGGCCCAACTCACTTGTTAGCTCGTAGAGATACGCAGTTATCTAATCATTTCTTGTTAATGGCCTTTGAACAATATCTCAATTTGTTAAATTCCTTTTACAGATTCTAATGAAGTGGCCGTTTTAATGGGAACACTAAAACCCGTCGATGCGAATCAGTAATGGGTGTCAAGAGGCCTCTGTGTACTACTACCTAGAGTAATTACAAAAGCAGCAGCCACACAGAGTCCTTTGAGTTACTTTATTCAGATCAAGATACAGTAGTACAGCATCCCAATTATGGAGAGAATTCAAACAAAAAAATAAAAGCAGAGTCTGTGATATAGCACAATCAAGGTTTACTCAAGAGAACAAAATGAGAGGGCAGCAAGGAGGGGAGGAGAAGGGAGCAGTGGGAGGAAGCTCAGGGAGAGACAAAAGGTTTATTTTATCAACACACGCGATAGATTTATTCAACCTGCCCATAACCAGCCCAGTTCCCACCCCATAATAAAACATTATGCAGCCTAACGTACACAGGCTCCATGTGCCTGAATCCCTCACTCTTAGAAAGCATGCACTTGTTCTCCATCGTGAAGAGATTTGTAGGCAGAGGTCATGATGTTCGGTGACCTTTTGCTTTAAAATCTCAAGTACAGGACGTGGCAAGGATTTAATGGAGAACTGGGTGGCTCGATGACAAAGAGTGCCACGCTTTGGTTGATCTCACGGTCAATTTAGTGTTACCATTTCATTTGCGTCCAAGAAATAGCGCGTCCCCCATGTTGCCTTTTTACACAACAGGACTGGTTAAAACACCACTGGTTAGTCATTGGCACAAAGATTAAGAGCCGAGAACATATTGTATCACGATCACAACCGACTTCTGCTTGCAACCCGCGCACATCAGCAAAATCGCGAAGGAATTGGATGTGCGATAATTATGAGCAACACAGCGCTTTATGACTGGGCTGTTCCCGACTGCACTGGGCCAAAGGAACTCACGCCGCACCAGTTCAATCTGTGTTGCTGCGGGAGCACAGACAGTGCAAAAGGGGAGGGTAGTCTGGTAGAGTGGGGAACGGACACGACTGGAGATTGGATTAGTACATTCCATCATTGAGAGAGTTCCTCAGATTACATGCAAAAATGGACACCCCCGTTATTTTTGTTTTTGTCAGAGCAACAGGGCTTGGTCTGGTGGAGGCTGGAGCCAACACGCGGTTTGCCACGAGGACTGTGGCGTTAATACAACAGTGGCCGAAGATGTAAAAGGGAGGAATGTGAGAGGGGCGCTGGTTAGCGATGCCTAGCTAGTACAGTAGCACACTGGTCATCATGCACCACTTAACTCATTTTAATCACACTCAATTAAAGCACCCATTTACAGCAAGGAGAACGTTTTTACGAATAAGCCTGTTCTACGCCTGGACATGGACTACTATAAGACAGTAAAAAAAAACAGGGGAAAGGATAAAACAATTGTTAACAGCTTTCTCTATACATTTATCAGTTGTTCCAGAACATCAATAAATATCTTGTAAAAGTGTTTGCGT
>JAFBJU010002017.1:373340-415048 GCA_016785305.1 Colistium nudipinnis | reverse complement strand
TTGTTGTTGTTGTTTCGGGGGGGGGGGTGTCGGGTTTAGCCATGTTAGGTTGGTTATGCTAGGGCCAGAACTGCATTAAATGGAGAAAACAAGAAGATAGTTGTTGTTGTTTTTTAACATGTCAATCAAGGTATTTTAATTCAAAACATAATTTGTATGCATGGGAGGATGAGAGAAAGGCTTACCACTGATAGCCTCCTGGGCAAAGTACTTGACATCCATGTCCGTGTCTGTGGCCAGCTTCTCCAGAACTGGCTTCACCTCTGCTTGAAGGGCACTTTGTACAAACACACAGGGAGAAACCACCAATGAATGTTCTTCATTTTGGTGCGAGATACAACCATTCAATGATATTTAGGGGCAAAACACGTTATGGCACTCTAGCATGTATCCAGTGTCGTGCTTCGATCCTGTTAATGTACAAAGATTGACATTATAATATTAAAACAAATGTTTTTCACCTGAATTTAGTGACAATGCTAGAGGCAAAATAAAAAATCTTACCAAAAATATAAACTAACCGACAATAAATTTGCCTGCTTTCGGTCGTTACTCGCTGCCTGCTGGCTGGCTTTTGGTTAATGGTTTTATTTGATATTCAGCGGTTTTATATGGCCATAACCCCAAACATGGACATCAACACCAGTGTCAATCATGTTCATTTCATTGTGTGCAGCCAAAATTGCGATCAAAATAACACTGAAGAAATCTGCTGCTGAAATTACAGAGGCAACATACTTGCTGTCAATGACGGGGCCAATCTTCTGAAGGGACTTGGCCACGTTGAAGCGGACGTTGGCCACCTGGTCATTGGACATTTTGAGGACCACTGGTAGCATCTGCTTAGTGGTGATATCCTGGCCACATGCCTCTGACAAAGCCTGAGACACATAGCGCGGGAGTTTAACATGAGCAGATGATGAATAAAAAAAGTTACGAAAAAAAAAAAGAAAGAAAGAGGGAAGTAAAAGTTTCAGACAAACTATACACAGTGCACAAGTGCATGCCTCACCTACAGGGACTAATAATCTGGGCTGGCCTATAGCAAATGATAGCGTTGACTCACATTGATGCAGAACAGAGTGGTCATCCTGTGGAGGTAATTGGGGTCGTTGGCCATGCCAAGCACTTTGGGCACGATGGTGTTCTGGGCCCACTCTGCTCCAAACTTCTCCACCAGCTTCATCAGATTACAGGTGGCTGCCTCACGGATGGCATACACTGGAAAAATTAAAGGGATACCATGTTAACATTTTGCAATACAGGAAACCTGCAACTGAGACAAAAATGTGCCAAAACAAAAATGTCATAAAATGGACAGCCATGAAACAAGTTTCATCTCAAGTATTACCACTATAACCACCAACAACAATAAAAGCTTCATGTGACGGTTGTCACAACAGCAATGTAGTCTAGAGTCAATTTATGATGCAAAGGTATCAAGAGAATAACACAAGAAGAGAAGTCATGTTATTTTCAACATCAACATATCTCTGTGGCGGTGGACAAAGATAAAATCTGAGGGGACGATTCTGGGGTGATTTCTCTTGTCCTGTCTTTTTTGAAGGGCTTACGTAAGGGTGGCACTGCCTTAACCCCGGCCACAGCCACACACGCCCGTCAGAACACAAACTCGCACCAGCAGCATTCCAATGATGTAACTCAGCTGGCCCTTTGTCTTCAGCCAGAGGGTTTCTCTAATTGGAAAACTGGATGTGAGGAGAGCACTATACTGACTATGGGAAAAATGTATGCAAAAGACAATGGTCAAGATGGTACAGAGTGTGATGTACAGCTCCATGGGGCACACAGCTCTTACAAAATTTGTATATACGAGTATGGGTTAGTCTAACAAAACACTGATGGGTAGAGAGAAGAGCCCAGGGTGTTGCCTTTGAGAACAAGTTTAAATTGCGTGAGTTAGGTAATACATGAAGTATGACAGAGTGATACAGCAGCTTAACTATATCACTGTTACACAAAACCAGGCTCTGTTGAAACTAATTTTGACAACGCGTCAAATCCTTTGCAATGTCTTTTCTCATTTTCTCTACGTGCTCACAGCTACACATCCCTGTATTGGAACCATTACTCACATCCTTATAGGGTGTATGTGATGGACGAGAGCTGAAATAGGCACATGTGAACTCCTCATTCCCACCCCGTGTGCATGCATCTCTTTCCTTCTACCTCAGGTTATTTTCAATTTGACAATAATACAGTATCAAAGTGTTGAGGGTCGACCTCTCTGTTGACTGAATGGTCTAATGGATAAACAATATACTTCCAAAAAGCCCCCGGGCATCATTAAGGCGTTAGCGGCTGCTGTGGGTCACAATAAGGGCTCAAGTGAGAAACAAAGGAAAGGGGGGGCCCTTCCCTGGAAAGTTTTTTTTTAATATAAGCATGTCACTAAAGAGCTGCCTGTGTATGCATGTCTGTTCAAGCAACCACTTGAAAATGAAAACGGAGTTCATGGCATGATAGGGTTCATGCATATGAATTGTTTAATGACTGGAGTAACTTCTACCAAATAAAGAGTGCCTTACCATGATCAATAAGCCAGGCCATACAAAGGGTGTTGAGCTTCTCATCGAAGAATTCCACTCCCTAAGGAAACAAGGATGCTGTAATTAAGAGGCATTTCCTTGACAGCTAAAACGGGCGAGATAAAGCGTGTTCGTCTGCGCACTGCTTAGATTTGTGTATGCATGTTCAATAAAAGTTGATAAAGTGTCTTCCTTAACACAATCTCTCACCAGCTGTCCTGCCAACAGGGGCATGTACTCTATGATGGCAAGGCGGACCCTCCACTTCGCATCCTCTGCCAGCTCCACGATGGCCGGCAGCAGAGACTGGGAGAGCTGACGGATGCCAATCACTTCGTTCACACAGTCCAGATTAGAGATGATGTTGAGACGCACCTCAGGGCACTGTGGGAGAAAATGAAGATGCATAGGTTAAGATTATGGCACAACAACCAGACCAAAACAAAATATTCTATACAGGGCAAAACATTTATCTCATAAACCTTATATAACCTGAAGCTGAAATACAATTTATTCATGAAATAACTATAACAAGGTTTCTAACTCTCTCCAAAATATCACATTTCTTGCAGCTAGCAAAGTCATGTCACTTAATCCACTTAGGAAAATCAACTTCTGTGCGGGTTTGTCTAGATTAGTGTAACCAAGGTTTGTATCCAAGGCCCTTAAATGGAGATGCGTTTTAGTTCTCATTTGGACAGGATATTAAGAACTGGAACAGCTAAACATAACTTTTCATCCACATAATCCAGAAACCAGAAGAGGCGCCCCCTCACTGATCTGACAGATACTAAATGCGGCATGTTGAAAGCGTGGGAAGAAAGTATCAACCAAATAGGGCAGTGTGAAAATTTCAATGAATGGCATGCCTGCACAGTGTCCTCCGTCTAGCGCCCGTTAGAACGGCTCTCTGAAAAATCCACCTTGAAAGACTGAAATGTGCAAGTCAAAGCTCTCAGTTTGGACTGTAATCTCACCAGACACTTCTGGCCTTGCGTTTTTTGCTGTGAGGAAATCGGGCCGTGTTAAAAATAGGACTAACAAGGAACTGACAGCCTTACGCTTTCCAAAACATTTATGCACCTTTGTGCCTAACTTGTGTACGTGTAAATGACTCCATGTCATGGAAACGTTTTTAAATGAGCCCAATATGTCAGGAGAAAGAATGCGCGAGGATATTTATCATTTAACACTCCATGCCAAATGTGGCATGCCGCATACTCACCGGCTACAATTACATCTCGGTAACAGCTACAGGGACAAACTCATTACAGGTTCATATCTAATACTGACCGTCACTGGAATAATTGAAATGCAAAGCAGACAGGCTGATGAAAGGATGTTTCCAGCTACATTACAGGACTGTCCTTTGTGGTACATGATCAGCAGGAACAGCAGCTGCAGTGCAGTCAATTAATACCTGCACTTACAATTGCACATTTATTTAATATGCATTAACGTCTATATTTAGACTATGCCCAGCTGATTCTTATGCTTCCCTCTATATTCAGCTATTCAGGCGTCTAACTGTAATGTGCAACTCTGACTGGTTACCAACTACATGAATCATCCTCCCACCCAGCTAGGTGGCAAACAGGTACATTTGTCAGCTATTGCACACTGACTATAATCCATCTCAGACATGCTGATCACTTGCGTTGAAAGAAGTCGCTCAAAGTTACACACTTCACGAGAAGTTACTGTATTCAATCTTAACTAACCAAACGCCGCTTGCGGGCTTGTGTAAAAACATAGGAGACAATGAGTCTCCACGATTACATGTCTGCGTATATTTTACCTCATCCTTGAGCTGAGCCAGGAAGAGAGGCAGTAAGTGCTCTATTGTGTTGTCCTTGCCCAGGATGGTCGAAAGGCCCATGATGACTGAGGCCAGGGCTGACTTCACATGCTGGTTGGTGTCTGAAACAAGTTCCTGGTAAAGGATGGGACAAACACACGACAGATCAGTACAAGCAAATAGCCAAGAGAGAAAATATGAAAAGCGAACTTCAAGACGAATGCCATAAGTAATTTTCACAAGAGAATAAAGAGAAGGACACGTTAATTGACTTGTGGAAATACACAGAGTAGGGGAACTGATACTAGGCCATAGGGTTGTTGCAGATAATTCCCCTTTTTTCGTCCTCCTGCTACTTGTTCAGCTTTGGCCCACTATAAGCTGAAGGATAAATACAGTGATGCTTTGTGACACTGATCTGTACATTCCAGGAATATGTACTGCCACTAGGATGAAAATAAATAAAATAATTTTAATTCAGTTCAGTTGTAAACTTCTATTTGGACAAAATACAACAGAGCCACCTGCTGTTCAAAGTCTGAACAACACATGCACAGCCCAACCCAGGGTCTTTTTCCCCCAAAAAACCCACAAACCAAGCAATTACAAGTTAGCATTTAATTAATGGGTATTTGAAATATATCACATTTGTTTTATCCAAGATCATATCTAAGGATTTCTGTCTATGACTTTGTTTCTTCTTTCTTTTTGTTTTGGCCAAACATGTTTTAACAAATCGCATACATTTTAAATATAATATATTATTTATATTTTAAACCGCAGTTTTGTATTTTAAAATCACCAATTTTAAGTTGAGACCAATCCAGACTTTCTATTTTTCTTGTATTTTTACAAATATTTTCCTTTTCATCTACACTTTCTTCGCCTCCTCTCCTCAATCATTGTTCGTCCCTCCTGAGCACCTATCCATATTCCCTACGTCTATGCAGGGTAAATCTTGCCAATATCCCCTCTAGTCATTTTCATTACTGCTATTAAACAACGGCTCCCGGTTACAAATACATTTGAGATATAAGTAATTCAGCTATAATAGCCAGCAATGAAAAAAAGGCCTGGGGTGTAAAAAACAGTTTTAGATTTTAGTAGATGTCAGAACACCATGTGTCCACATCAGTGCTTCAGGGCAGACTATAAAAAGATATGCCTCAAGCTATTTTCTGTGCTTACTAATACCTAGCAAATCAAAGCTTTTTTTGTGTGTTTTTTTTTTTTTTTTACCTAAAAAAAGGCCTGGGGTGTAAAAAACAGTTTTAGATTTTAGTAGATGTCAGAACACCATGTGTCCACATCAGTGCTTCAGGGCAGACTATAAAAAGATATGCCTCAAGCTATTTTCTGTGCTTACTAATACCTAGCAAATCAAAGCTTTTTTTGTTGTGTTTTTTTTTTTTTTTACCTTGACACAGGGCAGAATGTGAGTCATGATGATTTGCTCACGGCTGTCCTCTGGAAGGTTCTCACAGAATTCTAACAGAGTAAGAAGACAGAGTAATAAAATATTATGCAGACTGTACAAGAGGTTAAACACGTTATTTCAATCCATCAATTAGGCTTTTGATGAATGAAGTTATAGTCATGTACTGACCTTTAACTTTGTTGGCTGCAGCAGCACGGACCTCAGCTTCACAGTCCTTTAGAAGATTCTGGAAGGCTGGGACCAGATCGTTCTTTGTGATCTCCGGCCCTACTGCCTTCTGGAGCTATGTTCGGAAATCAACATATAAAATTAACCATGCGAAGTGAGACACTAAGACATTATAGACTATTGCCTGATTAAAAGCCCCAAATAAAAACAAATTGGCTTTGAAGAACACAATTTGCTCAGAATCCACAAGACAGTAAAAAAATACACATGCAAAAGTCACTAGAACGTATTAGAAGAGAAACTCAGGTGAGAATGCAATAACACAACAAAAGCGGCACACTCTGCCTCCAGAGTGTGAAAGCAGAGTGCTGCAATGTGTACACAAAATGCAAAACCAACACAAAACAATACATTTACATTCACAGAAAAGACAGGAACAAAATATGACGCAAGCAAACCAAAAATTATAAAGCAAGAGAACTACATATTATTGGATCTGTCAGTAGTAAGAATGCATTACCACAGTGAACAAATCCCCCAAAACTTCACAGAGATGCTGCATGCACCCCAACAGAAGTTTGTTGGGACATAGTTCAAATATGAAATCATGTTGGGAGGCATAAACGAAATTCTGAAAAGAACATGCACAGCAACGATATAAAAAGACGAAGAATAAAAAAGAAACAGAAACATAACTGTGACTGCAGTGTGCATGCACTTTCTGCAGCCAGAGCCAACTGCTATAGAAAAAGCTGATCTTTTAAAAGCTACATAGCAGTTTCCACACTTACTTCGGAGAACTTGTCAGCCACCATGTACCGAACCCTCCAGGACTTGTCCTCTGCAGCCTGGCGCAGGGTTGGCATCACCAAGGTCTCCAGGTCTTCCTGAGGCAGCAGAGTGGCAATGCTTACACAAGCTTCCACTGCCAGCAGCCGCACTGAGTCCTAATGAAGAAGAGAAATAAGGTCAGTTTCATCATCTCTAGGTTCAAAAGCCTAAGAGAGACAGTGGTGCAACAACAGCTAATATTGAGAGGGGAGTATTTCAAGAGCTCTTCACCTGCTCGTCAGAAGCCAGAGCAGTGAAGAGGGAAATAATGTCGCTTTTAACATAATCTAGTTCCAGGACTTTGGCAAACTCCCCCAGTTTAGATGCAGCAGCACGACGCACCATAGGGGTGTCATCTGAACATAGGGTGCGAAAATGCCTAGGGGGAAAAAAAACAAAAAAAAAAGCATCTTATGAGAAACCAGTCTCTGCAGAACCAAACCAGCTAAGTCTTAAGGAAACTGTTTTTTATTTTTATAAAAGCCACTTACTGGCGAATTTCTGCCTTGACAGTGCTGGACACACGAGGATAACAAACACTAAAGAGGCCACAAGCAGATGTGCGAGAAGTGAACCAGTCACCACTGGCCAGCCGCTTCACCAAAGGCTCAAAATGGACCTCCAGGTCAACTGGAGAGTGCTCCTGAGAGATCTTTCGCAGGGACTCCACAGCTTTGTCTCTGACTACCGTTTCTTCCACTGTAGCAAGGCTCTCCAGAGGAGGCTATGTCAATAAGAAAGGATATGGTTAGATACAGTAGATACAGTGTTATTTAAGGATACAAACATACAAAACATTGTGACAACTATTTTGGAGATTAATATCGCAGTAGTATTAACAACAGGTAGTATATAATATGGCCTAGATGACAGTCATCTAAAATGTACAGTTTATAAAGGAGAAATTAGAAATGCTTCTGCAGTTGCAGGCAGGCATAGAACCTATGCCCCTACTATTTAAATGGTGCTTCAAAAAGCACATACAGCTATATTCTTGAATAGTGAACCAATGTAGTAATTGCAATAAACCGGCAGTGTTTAGTCAGCGTTATGGACTTCTCAAATAACTTATGGGTGTCAACTTAAATGGAACGGGAAATATGTCTAATAACAAGCATCTATTTACAAAACATCTCCAGTGACCTAAATGTCTCAGACCTACCAGGAGACAGTGGACGTACTCGGGTCCTCCCACCAACATAGTGAAATTGCCAAGCTGCTCAGCCAGGGCCAACAGTACTTCATCTTCATCATAGATGGTGTCTAAGAGATGACACAAACACACATGACACCTGTAAATGTGTATATGAAGTTTTGCAAACGCAGCTTTGTGACCAACAGCCACTACAGCAGCTTAAAGAGTATCCTGCCCGTCCCTGTGTTATAAAGTTTAAGAAAACAACAGTGAGGTGTAACACACGGGGTCCTGTAAAGTATGATGGTTAACTTTATTACCTGTGAGGAAAGGAAGGAGTTCCGTACGAGTCCTCTCTACTCCAAGAGCCAGAGCAATTGTGGACAGCTTCTTGATGCTGTTAAGTCGTAACTGTGCACAAAATATACAAAGTTCAAGGAGGTACACATTAAACATTCAAAACCCGGGTACGAAACATCACACGCCCGATAGCACCGTACAAAATAATAGTAATTATTTCTGTTACCATGTCAGCTAGCATCCGCGTCTTCAGCATTGGTTTTAGTGAAACAGCATTTTTAAATGGCGATAAACTGTGATAGCTGGGATAGTTTGTAATAATAAAAAGGACCGAGCAGGCTTCGATCGGTGAGCTCTACCTACTGCGGCCTTGAACGCCCCGTTGTTGTGACGGCTAACTTTGACGAGAGGCAATCAGCTAGAGCACTGTTTGCTAATAGTGATGCATTTCAGCTGGCAGCTACATCAATGACCCGGTTGGCTTGGCTCGATAAACCCAATTCATATAAATACATGTGTGGGTCGCTTTACACTCCCACCGAATTAAACACATGTATTGAATGTATCCCCATGTTGACTTTCAACTCTGTAAATCCAGACAAACAGGGTGCGCCGGGTAGCTTATATATGATAGGCCGTGGCAGGGAACGGTAGCTAGCATTCTTGCTAACTAGCGACAATACTTCGAAATTACGCCGAAATTCTTTTACTGTGGAATTCAATTGGCAGTTAGAGTCGAAATCGGCGATGTTACCTGAACGTCCTCATTGCGCAGCTCATCAATGAGCACGGCGATAGGGTAGAGAGAATCGTCTCCATCGGCTCCAGCCATTTTGGACAGTGCTGCAGTTTCCGAATGGCGCTGCTGTGCTGAGCTACGGGGTTTCTGCCCGAGTGCCGCGGCTGCAGGGCCCTCCCTCCTCAGCCGTCTTCGAAAAAGCGCCGGATCAAAAACACCGATGACTTAAATGTTAGACACAAAATTACCACAGAAAACGTAAACGACTAATGGTCATTAAAAAAAACGTGTGATTTATTTATTTATTTTTAAATCACACTTTGTCACACACGTCTTATTTCTTTCACACCATTAATTTGTGGGTGACAAATGAGTTATGTGCGTCACATAAAACTAATTATATTTTTGTTTAGTAAAACAACAGTATATATATATTCAATGCTTTATGCATTGTGCTTTATTTTGCACGTATAACGTTATACAAAATAACGATAGTATTCAAAAAACAATACACATTGGTGTGGTTAAGGAAACAATTTTATTGTGAAAGGACAACGCACCGGTGTTTCCGTCTTCTTCCGGCTTGTTTTGGTCAACATGGCTTCCCAGCAGCAGCAGACAGTTGCCGGTGGGCCGATGTCTCAGGCCGGGCTACAACAGCAGCAACAGCAGCAGCTGAGTCAACAGCATGACTTTGATCCAGTCCATAGGTTTAAGATGCTAATTCCACAGCTGAAGGAGAGTCTGCAGGTACTTGTGCTGCATCGAACCCACCAGAAATGCCCGCACACGATATCATAGGCACTCAACAGTTTATGTTGTTTAACGATTTTATGGTTCAAATAGTGTCGTTTCACAGATACATGTAACGGCTGCTTTTTGATTTCCAGAATTTAATGAAGATTGCATCCCTGAATCTGGCTCACAATACTGCGATTGACAACGGCATGTAAGTTGCTTGGTTGTGGTGCATGTCACCTGTTTAAGAGAGCGGGTTGCAAGTGCAAGGTTTCTCTTTGTTATTCTTGAGATGAGTCACAGCATATGTATACAAGCTTAGGTCTTCTTACCTTACACCTTTCTTTCCTTACACCTTTCTTTCCTGACGTCACCATGTTATCATCATTCAGTGATCAATTAAAGGAGTGAGACAGTTCTGTCCTGCGATTGACAACGGCATGTAAGTTGCTTGGTTGTGGTGCATGTCACCTGTTTAAGAGAGCGGGTTGCAAGTGCAAGGTTTCTCTTTGTTATTCTTGAGATGAGTCACAGCATATTTATACAAGCTTAGGTCTTCTTACCTTACACCTTTCTTTCCTGACGTCACCATGTTATCATCATTCAGTGATCAATTAAAGGAGTGAGACAGTTCTGTCTTTCATGCAAAGTGATCTCTTTCATCTTGAGCTCTGAATTAAAATCTATTCACTGCCTGGCTGTTTAACACACAGCTGCCTGTGATCTGCAGTAATATTTTCAAAATGTTAAAATCATAAATTAACATAAATGTGCATGGACACACCTTGATCATTCTATCTCGGCTGCATTAAAAATCGAAGCTCTGAAAAGAGAATGTTTTCTGATGCTGTCTGTTTTGTTTCCCCTGGTTTAGTAAAAGCAGCGACACCTCTGTTCAGCGCTTCGACAAAAGCCTAGAGGAGTTCTACGCCCTTTGCGATCAACTGGAGCTGTGTCTGGTAAGACTAGGAAAAATAGCGCACAATGTTACAGCAACCACTTCTCATGAATCACAAAAACAATTATCAAAGATTGAATTATATACAATAATATATTAAAAAATGAAACACAAATAAGAGTAAATAAAACTAACACTATCTGCTACAGACACACTGCAAAATAATATGAAAGAACGTGACCGACCATGTTTATGCCTTTTGTGCTCTTGACGGTCAAACACTTTTAAATAAACACATTAATACAGCCTTTCTATAAGATGATGCCTTATAGCACTGACAAATGCATCAATGATTTAATTAGTGTGTTTTTGATCCTGCGTCCTGTTGTATTGGAGACTTTTCCTACATCGTCTTTAACAAATGAAAGTTCACAATCCAACCTTCACATGCGTCACATTCAAACTCGGCTCTTCTCTCCTCTGTGCAGCGGCTGGCTTACGAGTGCCTTTCTCAGAGCATTGACAGTGCCAAACATTCCCCCAACCTGGTCCCAACAGCCACCAAGCCAGACACAGTGCAGACGGAGTCCATGTCTTACGCCCAGTACCTCGGCATGATCAAGTCTCAGATCTCCTGTGCCAAAGATATCCACAATGCTTTGCTGGAGTGTTCCAAGAAGATCGCAGGAAAGGGACAGCCTCAGGGAATCATGTAAACCCCTGACTGACTACACCAACTCTTCCTGCATCTGGTGACTTTATTTTTTCCACAATGACAATGGATCTCTTATTTGGGGCTGTCCCATATACAGGTTTCAGTTTAGTGTTACAATGTTCAAGATCCCTTATCTGTCAAGATCTTGTGGGGTTTTTTTGTTTTTTTTTAATTATGTTTCTCACGAGCACTGTGTAAATACATTTCTGGCAGTCATATACTGAAACGACCAGCAGGTGGTGGCAGTGTTGTATTTGCCACCTCAATATTCACAGGTCTTTTGTAGCTTATTTGTACTGAACAATAAAACCTTTCTACTGATGTTGACTATTTTTCACATAATTCAAGATGGATAAAGGAAGGAATTGTCTTAATATTATCTTTTGACTGCTTAGGGGGATGCTATATGGTTCATGTGGAACAAAACCCCATCGTTTTTTGTTTTTTTTCAATTATTTGTTCAACCGTGCAGATTTTTAAGATTTAACACCAGCAGTAATTAAGAGGTACATTTCCGACTGATTTCAATTTTACAAAAGCAGTAGAATACCCGTCTCCGGTAAAAAATGTGATTTTGAATGTCCATGAAGATCCAGTAAAGGAAAGATATTGATTTCTATAAAAGAAGCAGTGTGGGTATAGTAAGACCACACAACAGTTACCTGGCGACACCTAGGGGAATTTGAAGAGCACACAAACGTTGCTGCTCCAGTAGGAGTCATGATCCTTCATTTACTCGATCCTCCATGGATTAAGGGGGTAGAGGTTAAGAGACAGTGGTATCCTTTGCAAAGATGTATAGACAAGTCTTCAAATCAAATATTCTTCTCATTAACGAACATCTTATCCTTCACATGTTGGATGAAAGATATAGTTCGACCACCGATTTAATTTTGAACACCCCAAGAGCTACTTTGGAATCGCTCCGTCTTCCATGTTACATAACCACACCAAGGAGACGGGAAATGGCCCTTGTGCTTTGTACTCCTGAACTGAACAAGGACACAGCATACCTTGAAGTAAAGGGATTAATCAAGTCCGATACACAAGCACATGAGAGAGGGGTCTTTTGGGCTCACCGCTCTCAGGCCAATCTGAGCTACTGACAAGTGCTTGCATGCAAAAATACTACTCTGGCCTATTACCAAACAGGCACACCACAGTGCAGGCCCACACTCATAAACCTCTAGCATATTTAAGTTGAGACCTAAATTCTGTTATAAGAGGGATGTTACAATATTAAGGTTTTTAAGCCTGACTAAAAAAAAAAGTCTGAAATCCTCATATTTCTACATTTTTATTTTTAGATCAAATGTCCTTAATTCTTAAACCTTAAATAAAAAAATTACAAGAACATACCTTCAACTATTGTAAATAATCCAGACGTTGTCTAAGAGTTTGCGCCATGCTGCTCAGTTCATTGGATGAAAAACAAGAGAGACCAAAGTAACAATATAAAAAGGGAAGAATATTAATTTCTTTTTACAAAGATTACAGCAGATAAAATACAGATATCTAGAACATCAGGTCCTACAGAACATAATTACAAAAAGACAATTTAGACATTGTCCAAGGCAGCGCATTAGTGAATTTTAAGCAGTCAATGTCAATACATCACTAATTGTGTTGCAGCCAGAAAAGGATAGAATGTGACAGATGAAATAATCAGAATGCCCTACCCAGAGCAAATTAAATTCATCCGATGCAAAAAGATATTCATTCATTGTGGTTTGACTCTTAATGTGTACTGATATAAAAAGTGCCCAAGGCCTTGCATAAATTTATGAATTTATTTAAATATGTTTTACAGCAGTTGGCATCCTTTAAGTTGATTTACCGCCTTCCCCTGGTTTCACTCCTCCACTTTTTGCTCTATTGTTCTCCACATCTCTGCATCCGCTACTTCCCTCCAACGTCTCCCACAACTGCTCCAGCTTAAACTCCATCCCCTTACCTCAAAACCCCGTTCCCTCAAGCTTAAATCCCACTCTTTTAACTAAAAACCCATTTCTTTTAATGTAGAACCATATACCTTAACCACACTCCTTCAACCTAAAACCCCTTTTACCCCAACCCCCTTTTTAAATTGAACTGTCAACATAGTAAAGGTGTGAGGGGAGAGTCATTTGTTGTCTTAAAATCAGAAAAAAGACCTACTGTAATATGGCACCCATCTACAGTAGGTCTCAACTGTCAGCTGAATTTCATAGTGTTCGGTTTGCTATGGGAAATGGGCAGCATTGATGCAAATGTCTCTTAATTATTTTTCAAACCTGGGTCATTGCTCTTCAACTCGATCTTGTGGAGTCCACTGCATGTGCATGTATGTGTGCAGCGTACTGTACTGTACGATCTTTGAAAGAATTTGAAAAGCATAGAAAAAGATGATTTTACTGCTTTGACGAGCCTTTGACTTTCAGACTGCTTTTACCCTCAGTCTTGGCTGTTGATGGGTTTCTAAAGAAGATACAAAACATGGTGAACAATCACAGTGCAATACTCAGTGGAGTTCTCACATGGGAGCAATATACTGGGGAAACGTGCAGTGGAGCTGTCTGGCAATTATCATCTAATGCTGATCTTAAGATGCCGCGTGCGTGTCTTCAACACAACATAACATGTGGAACGAGCATATCGCACCGACCTGTGGGCCTGCTCAGGACCGGAGATGGCTGCCCTGCGAGCAGCGCGGGGTCGTCCTTCCTCCAGACGAGCCCGGGGGTCGGATGGAGGGAGCCTGGTCACCACCTGCTGCCACTCCTCATCAAAAGACTGCCCTTCAGCTGTGGGTGGAGGATCAGGAACGCATGAGGCGATTTTATGGTGGCGTACCGAAGGTCTAATAATACCTATACCTCACAGTGGCATAGTGCTATTTTCAATTGGCTGGTACACAAAATGTATGCACTGAACCGTGTTTGATCTGGCCAGACGTTACTCCACTGAGTGAGTCATGCTGTGGGAAGAATGGTGAAGGGCCAAATATGGTTATTAAACTGTCAGGCTACTTCTTGTCCGACGTTGGGGTCGTGGTTTTTCAAGATTTCAAGTCATTTTATGTCATGAGAAATTGCTTAATTTTCTTCCACAATGATGTCTGAAATATCTCCTTGGTGCATCCACTTTTTGGAGTGGTGCAACAAATACTATCGGAACCCCAGTGAAAGGACTCGATACCAGAGGGCACACCAAATGGAGGCTCATTCTTACGTACATTCATCCATGTTCTGAAAGTCCTGGTTGAACTCCCTCTCCCCCGTTTTCTTGTTGAATTTCTTTTCGACGACATGTCCCTTGTCCTGGATGTGGTGACCAATGGACATCTTCTCCAGACCACTCTCGGAGTCTTTGACTGCTCGCCGAGTCTCCCTGACCTGGCGATTGATACAACGGCAAAGCCATCAGGCACATCAAATAGCGCATGGGGAATCTGAGGATCTTTGAAAGGATTTGTACGGTACACCTTGAAAGTGAACTTGCGGCAATGTTCTCAAACCGTGACCACCGAAGGTGGACACATTTAAACTCAGTGTAACGACACAGGGTACTTACTCCTCCAGGGGCACGGCGTGTCGATGAGGCTGCCTGGAAGACCTTGGGAGGCTCATTTCCAACTTTTGAATATGTCATGACTGATGAGGAGCTAAAAGAGTGAGCGTTTGAATCTGGTGACAAGTTCTCCTGAAACAAACGCATGCACGCACACACACACACACAAACAAAGAGAATTAAGAACTACAGTTTGTGCATCACACCTGCTTAAGATAGGAGTAAAACAAATGGAGAAGACAACATCATTATGAGTACACTCACAAAGTTTCGGTGCATGTCCTGCATCCTGTTTCTCATGTTGGCCATCATGTTGTCGACCATGCCAAAAGGGTTCCTTATCACGTCCTGCGCACACACACACACACACACACACACACACACACACACACACACACACACACACAAAAAGAAAGGAATAGCTTAATGTCATTAGAGCTGAAGACCTGGGCTCATGCGTCCCCTGGGACACATGAGTGAAAATCTGGATGAGAGAACGACTTGGTGTTTTTTTTTTTCTTCCAGAAGCAGAGATAACTGAGTCAATTACTGTGCTTACACATTTTCAGTTTGTTCAACAGAATTTCAGTTACAATTTGTCATTTTATGACATTAATGCTCTTTATACTAAATACTGCTGGGCAAGATTTTTATATGCAAAAAATTATTATTATTATTAACTGTAAAATCTCCAAAGTCAGGAGGGTGAATCTACCACTAAGGCCAAGGGTATATCTGAAAATAGAGTTTGTATCATCCATTAAGAAAATGAAAATCGGAAGAATTATTCTTTTCTTTTAAATGAACGTGCATCACTGCACACAAATCCTTCAAGCACCGCTGGATGTTAAATTGCATTGTTTCTGAGCTCCACTGCTGATATGTGGTTATTTTCATTCCACAATGACATGAACAAACTCAGAGCTGACTGCAGTGACTGATCAGCTGTTGCAGTCTCCCATCTCAGCGTGCACCGAGTCAGAGTTCAAAATAGAGAGTTTGTTCGACCCGTGTCTGATACAGGCCTCTGGGCACTTGGCATTATCAGCTCGTAAAAAAAAAAACTCCATCACGTGTACAAACACACAGTGCATGCAGCGCACATATGAATGTCTTACACATGTATGACTTGCATATATGCTCGCTGGAACGTTATAACCAGGACATTAACATTTTAGCACTTCACCATATGCGAGCTAGTGACACACAAAACAAAGCGACCAGAAAAAAGAAACTTCTAGCACACAAATCGACACGGTGTTTATGTCTTTGTTTAGGGGGTTTTCGTTCAAAGAGAATTCATAGTTGACTGACTGGCTTTTATGAAGATATGACCATGTTGTCAATAACACAACTTGTTTGAAATGAATTGAAGCTGTGCAATACGTACAATTAAAGAAAATACATTTTAATAAATGTCCTTTTCATAAATGTCATTTTAAAAAACGCGTCCAGAAAAATAAAACCTGCTCCCCAATCTAGACAGCGATGCATGTTGCTGTAAGATGACAAATTCTAAATTAGTTGACATTTGATACACAAGATGCTCCACAGGGTTCAGCCAGACATCGCAGATCACTATGGTTGCATTAACACTCTGAACTAGGAACAAGAACCGGGGAGAAATTCTTAAAAGTTTAGAAATTATATGTTATCTTCTCTCAAGAACATTCTGGTCAGAGTGTTTTGCAGTGTTTGTACTTTGTGGCAGGTGGGGTTTGGGGAAGGTACGGGTGGCCTGTGGGCAAAATGTTGACTAAATTCAGTAAATGTCTTTAACCCATCTCAAAGTCATTACACAATGCAATCCATCTGTTTTACATTTGAATTGAATGTTCCATTAGTAGAGGTACTCACACTTTTCTATCCATTAATTACTACACAATTTGAGTGTGAAGCGTTTGGTGCCTTCTTCTAGGTATAAAATGAGAAATATTCCACCCGAATTTCCAGTTTAACAATACTGCAACTGAGTAGAAATAACCACACCAGATTGTCGCTATATCTTTGAATGGGTAAACTTGTACGATTGCATTTGTGGGACATCAGAGGACACTGCTGAGCCTGCCGTCAAACGTTGATGCAAAGATGGTTACAGTGGTTGCGAGGTTGTCCTACTTGATGTTACATCTGTCACTAAGCCCTTGACACCGCTACAAAGGGTTCACCACGCGACCTTAAGCGCGAGGATTCCAGGCCATGAACCCTGGGAGTGAGGATGGGAGCGGCCTATAGTCCTCGGTCGTACCGTGTGTTCTCTGGGCCAAAAGCGCAGGTGTTTATGACCCCGCAGCCCTGGATAAGCATCTCCACAGCCAGTGCCATGTATCAGTGTGTATTTTTCTGGGCGTGCGATTCGACAGGGTATTGTGCATAATCAGTGGGGTGTTGAATGACTTGTGTTCCATGCGTAATTGGCTTGCATTGCCAGAGATTAGCGAGGGTTTAACGCTGAACCTGAGCCCCATTCTAGGAAGGCTTCGGTGGGCTGGGTGGACCCGCGAGCTGATCTGACAGGAGGGTCCAAAAGTCCGAGGCTGCTCTCTCAGCCCTTTTCAAAGGTCACGCGTGATGTAAAACGCTCCGGACCAGCATCTTTAGAGCCTCAAAGCCAATTTTATCTCTAATAAATGCCAGTTACATATCTGCCATCATTATATTTAGAATGGGCTTGTTCACAGCAAGGGACTGAGACGGCAAAATAAGAAACAAAGACCAAATGGTCCGTAACACATTATTTTGGTTGTCTCCACTGCTATTGCCATTCTTTTTTATTTATATCTCTCTCAGTCTGATACTGAATCTGACACTGTGCCCTCTGAAGCAGCTTGGGGAGTTATGGGTGGGGGGGATATGCGTTTAAGATATGATTCATACTCAAAAAAGAAACAAAGGTTGGGCAGCAAACGCACAGATCCTGGAAAGCGATGTATCAACAGGGAAGAGCAAACATTTTGCTAAATGTGCGACCTGAGAAACCAGAGGACCAAAGGTGCTAAGGGAGGGACTGAATCGGATTGCGGTGCCTTACGTTTTTCAGGTGAATAAGGGGTTTATAAACTGCTTCATTTAGCACTCCTTCATAGGAGCATACATCTAAAAGTCAGTAGATATCTGCTGTAGCTATAGCCACCAGTCATACTCACAACAAACTAAACAATAGAAGAAAATATATCCAACGTCTAATGATTGCCATTTGACAGCACTTATATAAACAAGTGCCCGGAGGAATCAGTGCACTGAAAGGTGATATGAACCAGGTTGTGGATATTGGCAAGAGACTGGGAAATGTGAGCACTCATAGCAGGCTTGGAAGGTAAGAAGGGGCTTATTTCCTACTGGGAATCTAATGCTTTGCAAGCTAATATAAGAAGTTCAAGCCTTCCAGCAATACAGTATGTGACCAATGTGTGTGTGTGTGTGTGCGTGTGCGCGTGCGCGTACCTTTCCTTCTATGTGCGCGCATGCCAGCATGTTGATGTTATTATGCTTGCTGTGGCTGAGCTTAATTGTTCTTGCGAGTGTGTTTTCCGCACTGAATGCGTGCGTTTTTTTGGATGCTTTTTCGAGGGAACATTTGGGCCTGTGATATTGGGGCGCATTATGAGAGCGAGCTGTCTGTCTGTCATCTAGCTGCTAATGCAGCGGCACTGCCAAGGCACATTCTGTCAGACAGATGGACCAAGAGAGCAACAACGACAAAACAGAGTGTCCATGACATCCGCACACATGCCTCGACAAAGCCAACAGCACAGCACCCGAGCACCAGCCGTCTGACCACTGCTGGGCACCACAACACTGATCCTGATCTGCAGAGAATTGTGTGCGACGACTGTGGATCTTTCCACTAGCCCCAGTTTCACGTATTCCTACCTTGCAGTGGTTTTTTTTTGGTTTATTTTACGGGCCAATTAACAGAGCAGTTCAAAGGTTATAGGTAATATGAGTCCATAAAATGCAGAACTCTCAGAAATGTGCCCCGAATGTTGATTTGAGCATTTGTCTAGATGGAAATTTTACAGCGTGGCTCCATTTCACCCACTGTCACTGAGGTCATTAGTCAAGTGCGCCGAACCCCTCCTCGGCTGGTATTAGCTAGTTAGTGGCATGACGCTAATAAAGGGAAAGCAGGTTGTTGGCTATTGAGGCTACGCTTCTGATAAAAGTCATTATCAAGGATAAATATACAGGCTCTCCTGAGGCAGAGGGATTAAAGCAGGGGACACGGACTAAATTTGACTTAACAGGGATAAATTAACAGTCAAGGGGGAGCTCTGGGAAAAGGTCAACGGGTGCCATATTGCAGAACAAATCCATCGGCCTTTTCAGTACAAGCCTGCATAATTAGCATCAACATGTTCCGGGGCAAACAATTGGCCCAGGAGAACTTGTATCCCCATTGCACCTTACTGTCCACAGCTTTTACAGCCTCATTCTTACTAAATACATAACAAACATCTGCAAAATCGAAGATTTATGGAGAAGACTAAATGTATGTTAAACGTAACATGACCCCTAGACCCCTAGAACCTAGAAAAAACGAATTTCAATTTCAATTGCCATTTTCCGCAGCAGCTCATCCCAGCACGGCAAAGCACAACACCCTGGGGTGCAATCGGTTTGAGCGGTAAAGAAGTGTGTATGTGTATTTGCAAGAAAGCAGTTTATCAGTGGAACAATGCACTATAAATAGGGCTCCTCAGGGCTGAATATAACTGTCCAGAGAGGCCAAGGGGGTTACCCTTCCTCTAAACCAGAGAATCACATGGCCCCATACCTCAGTGAGTGGTGCTCCAGTTACCGTGCCAGTGGCCAGCCTCAACTATAACCTCAGTAAACTCAGCACTAATGATCTGTGCTTATAAGCCCATGGGCAGCGAACAGAGAGCGTTGTCAGGTGTATAAGCGAACAGCTGAAGCAAATGTCGTTTGTAGGTAAGTCAGTTGGGTACATGAACACATATGGATAATGTAACACACTGTGTATGGTTTTTAGCTTATAATAGAGTTCACAAGTACACAAAAAACACGTCAAATCGACAATGTAGAATGAGGACTTTTGGAAATGTATATGCTCACCCTGTGTTCATCTCTCAGCTCCAGGGATGAGCTGGGATTCTCTGCCATGGCACGACCACGGCTACCACTGTCCATTATACTGTGTCCACCAAATGGTTCTGAGAAGCCCGACATCATCTGCCGCATATGCTCCCTGTGAGCTCGGAATGGATCACTAATGGAGAAGGAGAAGAATTTAAGACTCCAGCATTCACTCATTATTCTGAGTTAGTGTGCAAAACGATGCATTCAACTACAAACAGTAAGGAAAAACTATATATACCCTCAGCACTTAGTTTATTAACTCAAACCCCTATTTTACACCAGCTCGAAGCTGATTAAGGATACATTCTTTATTAAAATCAACACAATGAGAAAACAAGGACGCCAAAAATAATTTCAACCACCCATACACAAGCATCAGAGGTCGGGTCTCAGCAGGCATTCATTCAGGCAGTTATTACAGATATTATTACACAAATCAATTACCAATTACTTTCTATAACATCTTAAACTGGAACTTGCAATAATGCATTAATGCAAGCAACTGATTTTTTTTAAATCTGGCAGTCAAAGGGTGATATAACCATCTTTGAAGTGGGATAATAACACATTGTTTTAGAATCAAAAGTAAGCAAAATCTACTGTGTGTCAACGCTTAGTTGAACAAAAAATGGTTAATAGTGGAGTTACATTTCTGCAGCAACTCACTCGTTGTTTTTAACAACAAACAGGATGTAATAGGTTCATAGGTGAAAATAAAATGATACCTGGTGAAGAAGAAGAAGACAAGTCAACATGCAGCTTTAATATTAATTGTTGGCATACTCTGTGAATTTGTTTGTTTGTTAGTGTGTGACGTATGGAGAACGGAATCGTTTGCAACCCTTTCATCTGCTCGTGTTCATTTTCGCCGATGCGTGGTTAAAACGAACGCGCGGGCCGTTCTTTGTGAGTCAGAGAATTCTATAAACACTAATAAAAAAGCCACGGCTCATCTACTCACGAGAAGAACGGGTCTTCATCGAAGTCCCTTAAATTACGGTTGAACATGTTGACGGAGTTTGAAGTAACGCGTAAAGTGACGAGAGGAGTTTTCAGGAGTATTCCTTCACGCTCACAGGTGTCCTGCATGCGCCGTTTAGCCTCTGTGACGTTACCGGGGGGGCGGAAGCCGGAATTGATAGACCCCCCACGTGATAATAATCCAGCCCTTGGATTGGCTGGACATTCTACGCTTTGAAGTGGATCTACCCCGGCTGTGTATGTTGTGGTTGGCTGTCATGGCAACAGAATGGTAACCTATGGGCATCTACTACCAACTCACAACTGCAGAGGTATCAATGGGTTCTGTTTAAATCAATCCACTATAACTCAGAAATACAACCGTTGGGTGACTTTGGTGTTCAGTTGAAAAACTCAGAAATATTACCATTTAATACACGCTCTGAAATATATTGTTCAGGCAAGGCCTTACATTCCTTAACACTGCAAGTTGTAAAAGCGACATTTTAACAACACAACGTTGATTTATGTGCTTTGCGTTAGTATATCACTTGTCACTTGTAATTATTAATTAATTACAGCACTGGCTATTTGGAGTGTATAGGAGTGACACACCGTGTCCCAGACTTAGTATAGATTTACCATCTGGCTGTTCCACAAATAGTGTGTGCACTGAGTGTGTACACTGCCTTGAAGGCCAGCTCAAATTGTGACACAAGACTGGAAAAATACACATCAATGAATACTATGTATTTTTAAGATGTTCAGAACAGGTCCCGCTGGGTTTCTTTTTTACTTACAGCTCGCTTTATGTAGTGAATTGCAAAATACAAAACTATCAAATGCTACATCTACATAGTAAAACTCAATATCTTCTGAAAGATCTCCGGTAAAAATAAATGAGGCCAAATAAACTGTTAAACGACTGTTTAATTGAATTCAATAACATTAAAATAAAAAAAAAACATCAACACTCAAAAAAAGTTTTATTTGTTTTTCCTTTTTCACATTTTTTTTTACAACAGGTAAGAAACAAATAGTGGAAAGGTGACATAAGAAATATTTTCATAAAAATAAACAACTGGGTGAATTAGCTGTGTGGGGATTGAGAATGTTTCAGGTCACAGGACTTCCCATGAGCCTCTCCTGCCGTAGCGAGACCAGTCTTTTAAGCCACAGCTCCTCCGCCTTCTCCTTGTCCATAAACAGCTGCAGGACAGGGGAGCAAAGACTTGTTAATAGGCTGACAGTCAAATGTAAAGATAAGGACAGGAATCACAGGCCGCCACCACCAACATCAATGCGTGGCTGTGCGTCAACACAAAGCTAGCTATGGATACAATATATATATAATTTTTTATCTTTCATGTTATCTTAACCTCATGAAGTCTGATATATGTATTCTAAATGCACAGGGGAAAACCCTGTAAGTCTAGTGCTGTGGGCCTAGACGTGTTTCAGCTTGGTGATACAAAAGCCCTACACATACACATGTGACTTATTCATGGCAGTACATCACCAGCAGTAATGATATTGATTGTAAGAGGGCCATAAAACTGCTGCTGCAAGTGTCTGATGAATGAAGGCATCTGTTTATTGGGAAGTAACGTAATGACTATAAGACCGAGAAGCAAGATACGAAAAATAGGGGGGAATTGGAAGATCATTTCTATATTCACTGTGTTTGTGTGAGGCTGAGATATATTGCTGACATGCCAGCTTTGTGTATACATCTGTGTGATGATGGGTGTCGATTATTATGCAGATTGTAGAGCATCTTGGGTGTTGTCAATCCTTCATTCCTAACCTATGCCGCTTACAGCTGCACTGCATGTTATCTGTGTGTTAGATTCAACACCAGCGAGTTTTTGTCTGTCGGCCCTGCACTGGTGTCATGGTGCTAATGAGGCTGTGTGTGTGTGTGGGATGACAGTATCTGGGCTGGGCTAATGGGACTCATCTGTTCTAATTGGAAGTGGAGCTGGAGCTGGAGCTGGTGCCGGGCCCCGCCTGGGGCATATTGCTGCCATACATCAGCCTGTCTGAGGTTGTGTATGTGTGCATTTGAGCTGTGTGTGTGTGTGTGTGTGTGTGTGTGTGTGTGTGTGTGTGTGTGTGTGTGTGTGTGTGTGTGTGTGTGTGTGTGTGTGTGTGTGTGTGTTGGTTGTGTGGGTTTGGGTTTGGGGGGGTGGGGGTTGGGTGGTGGGGGGGGGGGGGGGGGGGACGGGGGGGGGGGGGGGGGTTATCTGCATACGTCAGGTCATAACTTAGTTTCCCCAGTAGAGACAGATGACTGGAAAGCCCCAGGGAGCGTTATTAGAGTTTAAAGTTTTCCTTCTCGTTTTTCATCATTGGTCTGTGGGCCCCGGAGGAGGTGATGTTAGGAGGCTATAATCTGCTATACTGCAGTATCTTTACGATACCAAGCACAGGATCAGAATATGAAGGAGTGATGTAAATAGTGGTGGTGTCACGAGGTATTTTTATACAAAAAGTTTGTCCACTGCTCAATACAGGCAAGCACGATACTCAGAAAAACAAGATGGTACCAAATGAAAAGAGGCGAGATTGACTTCAGCTTGGGCAAAGGTTTGGAGACTGTTCATTGGCTCAGAGGATTGTAAGAAAATCTGTGTTTTAGAACTTCAGGATAGCTTGGTTTCATATTGGAAAACAGAGAAAACTTTAAACCTTAGAGTGAAAGGGTTTACCGGGTGAGAACTTACACTGGGATGGGCGACTGAGTCATTGTCGTTATAGACAATGGACATGGGAAAAGTGACGTCCTGGGAAAATGGCCTCTCTGACTCCAGCTTCACCTCAGCTGGTTCAATCTGTAATCAAAATACACAAAATATTAAGACATTAAATTAACATACATACATTTCAGCATTTAAATTCCCCGATTCATAAGAATATTCAATTCAATAAGAACAAATAGGTTTTAAAGGTACTAAAACTTGTACTGATAATGAAACGTAAAAAATAGAGGTTACTATAAGCATATACAACTAATTAACTAATAAAAAACATATTTAAGCCAAAGCAAAATCATCAATAATATAAACATTATTTTAGTCTTTTTGTTTTGGTATAAAATCACCATTTAAGTGGTATGTGCACAGGAAGCCAACATAACAGCAATCCTGATTCGTAGGAGGGCATTTATTCCATGCCAGTATACAAACTAAAATCTCTTGATTTTGGAGAAGCACTACGTTTCCAAATCATATCTGGATGCATGTCTTTTAGTATGCTGGCATAAGATTTCCATGTACAAACATACTTATATAAATGAACGTGTGTTAAATCCTGTGCACATTTATTATGCAGTATGAATGGGGAGATGTAAAAAGCATGACATTTGTCCAGCAGGTGGCAGTGAAAGATAGAGAAACTTCAGTATTTCCCCTTTCAAGTCATCAACCTCAAATCTTGAAATGTTACACTTCCAGTGAGACATGACGCCCTTTTTTTAAATCTTTTAGTGGTGCGGAACACTTTAAATGTCGGATCCTTGTGTTTGGAGGAGAGATAACAACATATAGATTTGTTTGAGGCTGTAGAATTTGGGTCCAAGCATTTCAAACCTGGGTGTCTTAATAGTCAAATGTAGCAGACGTACCGAAGTAGCAATGGCATTAAAACTGTAGCGTTTTCGCTTTGTTCGCATTCCAGCTGTGTTTCGAAATGGGTTCTGTTAGAATTGTGTAATCATTCCCGAAGCTGTAGTTTCTATGAAACTGTCTGAGCATAAACCACAAATACGTGACCGAACGCCAATCGTCGATCCATAAACGGTAGCGTGGTGTGGGAAAAGTTGGGTTCCCGTGTGAATAATAATAATACTGTAGCAGAATGAGCTTGTTTACCAGTGTCATACCAGACGGTTACATTCTTCTTCTTTTATCTTTTTCTTTTCTTTTCTTAACTTCTATATGTATATATCGTGCATACTGAAATATTCAAACAATTGGCAGAATCGACTTTGCGACAGGTTAGCTTTGTCAGCCGTGCAGCCACATCATCCACATTTTGTAACCGTTGCAGCCAGACGGGATTTTTCTGAAACGGACTTAAAGAAAAGACGCAGGCTCTCTGCCCGCCTCATGTCACCATCTGTAGAGTTAAAGCTGATAGTCATAATATGAGACTGAGAATGGCTCTTCCCGCATCCCCAGAGATAGGACTTAAAGCTATAATAAGCCCCACATTTGGACGCATGGCCTGTTCGCCTTGTTGTGCTTGATGAAGAAAAAAAGGACAAAATGAATACTTTGCCAAGACAAATACCAGCCCCCAGAGCGAATGTTCACTAGGTTGGAAAGATCGATTTAAAATTCATTTGGCCGGAACAGAAAGTGAGTGAGACATAAAACCGCTGGCTAATTAAGTATGGTGATGAGCCAAGTATCAGATAGCATCACTGGCCATTGCACTTCTCGGGAATGTTATGCTGAATATACATTTTCTAACAAATGCATCTTCCTTGAAATGGAACCAAATCATAAAAGGCATACTGTGGCAGATATTATAGGTTTCACTGGATTCTCCTCATTAACAGCTGCTGAGCGAATACTCAGTCGCAACAAATAGTTCAATTCGAACTGTATATTCTCACACAGTAGCTTGTTCGAATAGAAAAAGCATACTCGGTTATTTGGCAATATTTAGTTCGGAAAAGGTCGCATTGATTCCATATATTCCATATAATATGCAGCATGTTAATATCAATGTTTTCAGCCACAGATTGGGGAAATTGTTAAGGGTTTTTCAAAACCTTTTAAAAAGGCATGAATAGTCTTCATATCCTAATACATAACTTATGATGGAGGACAACACCCAACAGATAGATATGAAAACCAGTGTTCTGCTATCCCACCTCGTAAAATGGAATCTCCTAAAGTCGGGGGAATCAATGTGTGAATGTGGTTTTACTCTCTGGGAAAAGGCGAGCCCTGGAGCACTATGTGTGCAATGTGTACAGTATGTCCAGGCCAGGACAGATTGGTTTAGTGCAGTCCAAGCTGCAGCCACACGGGCGCTGACCTTTGACATCCCCACCGAGCCACGTCCCACCGGTCCGCAGTTTTGCCGTCACATCTCGTCGCCTATCTTTTCAAACCGGCTATGAGCCCCAGCAAATCTAATTCCTGCTCCTTCAGAGACAGCAACATTTCAATAAAGACTTCTGTGTTTTGTCTGCATCTGCACAACCACCGGGAGGGGGGGGGGGGTGAGTGAGAGACAGAGGACGGCTGTTGCCTGCTGTGGCTTTTGTGTGGGTGCTGCTGCTGCTGCTTTGGAGGCGGCAAACAGTGGAGCGTCTGATGAAACTGTCTCAGGTTGGAACAAACTGAATGGGAATGTTTGATTTGGTCTGGGCCGTCTCTGGACAGACGGCACGGCATTGCAGAGAGAGAAATTCAATAAGAGACGGAGTGAAAAGATGGAGAGAGTGAGGGGCAGGGGAGGACGGAGAGACACAACGCACCTTTATATCATCCCTGGATGATTTGAAAGCCTGAGGAACAAAGGAATCACTCTCGATGGCCTCGATGTCCTTTATCCTTCGCACTTGCTCCTCCAGAGAAGTTCCCCCTGAAACACATGTTACACAGACAAGAAGCTATGAACAAAAGCATTGACACACACACACACACACACACAGACACACACAGGGTCAGCCGTCCCTTGTCATGTTCTGAAAAGCACCCGATTTCATTTTGGACCGGCCTTAGCCGATTGTATGTTCTCCCTCTTTATAATGCTCTTTGACACTTACAATAGTAAATACTTGATATTGCCCCTATTTTGGAGTCTCCCAGAAAAGGAATCTTGTTTAGCCAAGGGCAAGGAGTTGGTACAAAAGGCAATTGGACAAAATACGAACAGCACAATAGCCAGACAGAGTATTACACTTAGATAATGCATTCTAAAATAATCAAAACGTGAACGCAAACTCACTGCAATGGAATTTCATTACGGAGGCTAAATGTGATTAGGTTTCATACAATTTTCATGTATCAGAAAGTATTTTCCTACGGCTTGGGCATTCAAACCAAGACAGAAAAAAGGGTTTCCAGTAAATTACTCTTGGATATAAACACATCAGGATTCTGCATATCAGATAATAACTCATTTCAAGAATTCAAGTACAGTCTTCAGAGCGTAGGAGGGCAAAAATAGGTGTGCCAGGAAAGTTAGCAACGAGGAGAAAAAAAAGGCAGTCTGAATGCTCCTATTATTCTCTGGCTGTCAATCTTTCCACTGATCAGTCAATATTCATCCCTGTCTCCCCCATCCATCCGTCCTCTCCTGCACTCTCCCATCTCTCTATCTGTCAATCTAGCAGACATCCATGTTTCTGTGCTCCACTGATGTAGGCTGTGTCATGAAAACAAGTACACAAATGGGAACGCACGCACGCACGCACGCACGCGCACACACACACATAACAGCAGCATGCAAGTACTCCCACATGTACACGCGTGTTTGCAAACTTCCGTACTTACCACTCACACTGATACACACATAACTCTGTAAATGCAGATACGACACACACACGCACGTGCGCACGCACACACACGCACACACGCGCACACACGCGCGCACACACACACACAGTTTGCTACTGGAGCTAATAGCAGGAATTAATTCAATCCATTAGCAGCTACAGAAAGAATGTCACAACAGATCTTCAAGGCCTAGGTGTTTAATGAATAAATGAATATTTGTTCCGGCTCTCACAGCAGTGCATCAAGTGCGCGGGCACACACACACGCACACTATTATAGTTCATAATAGCACTCAAACAAACTCGGTTTTGATTTAAATGCACCGCAGAATTGGACAACTGAGTGACAAGTGGAATTAAGCCTTCCTATATGACAGACTCTCAGCGTGTCATCCAGTGCAGGCGGGAGGATGTGAGCAGAGACGCATTGCTGAGCAGCTCCAAAAATAGTCATTACCTTCACTGGGCTGGTAGATGAAGTCTGAACACTGGCCTAATATCCTCCTGGAGACTGTGGCCTGTCCTTCATACCACTATCACCTCCACTCCCAGCACAGCTGCATGAGCATGCCCGTGTTTCAAGGTGAACGCCTGGGACTGGCCGACAATTAATTCACTTTTTCAATTACCCCTTCCCTGCTGTTCTTTGAGCATGAATGCCCTACATAAAGAGGTTTCACACAAACCCCCATACTGGCATGTATCCACAAACACACACACACACACACACGCACATACACACACCATATCTGTTAGCATCTACTTGGCAGGCCCGTCTGTTACTAAGCTGTCCGTGTGCGCTGCATGAATCCATTAAGGCCTCAGACTTTTTGACAAACACATTATTGGTAGATAAAATGACTTCCATATGCTGTTTGTCAGATGTCAGCAGGAAAAGATATGTATTTCATGAGAAAATCAAAAATAATGGACTTTGAGTGCGGGCCCAGCAAGCTTAGACGCAGACAAAAATCAATACTCTAGCTGTGCGAGCGCACTCTGCAGCCGGGAGAGGTCAAAGTTGATATTTAATATTGACACATTATCTGGGAAATTAATTTAACAGGTCGACTAAATTGTCACCGCATTAGCAACGCTTCCCTGTCAGTGATGAAAGCCGAGACAGAGGAAAACAGAGGCAGAAAGAAGAAGACACAAATTTAGACACAATTAAATGTCTAGTAATATGCACTGCTTTAAATTACGTTTATATATATATATATATGTATATATATACATATATATATGTAGCTTATGTGTCTAGATGCTGAGATGCTTTACCCCATCCTTTTTCACCTGTGTGTGTGTGTGTGTGTGTGTGTTTGTGCGTGGGAGTCACTTGCCATGTCATTACTGAAATTAGTTGGACAGACAGCGGTGCTGATGAGGGGCTCAGAATCAATAGGCTATTGTTCTCTCTAAATAGCTGTTTGTCCACCTCATTGATTAAGAGCAGTGGACGGGGAGAGAAAATCAAAGCAGCCAATGGAAACAGATTTCCGCTCATCTCCCTCAACCTCGTCGACGAGAGCCCGGTGCACCAGTTACGCTTCCCGGGCAGGAGAGGGGGCTGTTCATCAACACATGTGAGCACGGGCCTTGGACTCAGGCGACGTTGCCTTTGTAATCTTGACTTTGGTCTATAGTTTGTCAATCAAGAGCAGCCGGGCTGAATATATTGCTGCTGCTGATTAATTCCAGTAATTGAGTGCACCAGCGTGCCAACTAAATAACTGCAGCACTTGTGCGGAGACAAATAAATGAAAGAAAAAAAGAAACCGCTTGTTTCACTGGGGTCTCGCGAATTTAGGCAAAATCTCTGACGGTGTTTTCGAATTATACGGCTACATTTAATGAATGCATTAAAAATGAATAGCAAACTGTGCTGCTGAGTTAATGGCGGCTCGCGTGACTCACAGAGGGTACAGAAAGAAATATCTCTGGGGCCTATTTCAAAATAAAAAGGGACTCCTATTTTTAATTTGGTCAGTTAAATTAAATAATATATTTATTTTTCCAATTTGTCAAGGAAACATGAAAATCAACAAGGATCCATAAATGGAGTTTGTATATACTTTCCCTGCACACCATTGACAAACTGTCAGCAAACTGCAAACCGAGCAATAACACAAACTTCACTTCTAAGAAGACGCGTGGACAAACATTCATCAGAGTTTTCTGTCCCATGCCTATCTTTCACGCGTTTGCAACATCTCTTGTTTAAATATTTCAATAATAAACCCTCCCCTCCAATATAACCCCCCCACACACACACACACCGCAGTAAAGATGCGTATTTCAATGCTCAATTAGGGCCCGTCTCTGTGGAGATTTTTTTTGCCTACTAATTGATAGAAATTAAGCCATTAATCAAGCCACGAGCCATCATTCAACCCAGGAAAGATGAATACAAACTTTCATAATAACCACCTTTCCCATTCTAGCCCTCATTAGCATTAATTTTTAATGTAATTATGCTATTCTTTTACACTGAGCTCATAAATTACTGCTCTTTTGTTGCTGGCTGGCCTTGTAAAATCCAAACTAATGCTTTGTAGTCTGATCTTTAAGGCAATTACTGGCTTCTTCACTCTTTTATCTCCCTGCATTTCCAATAACCTGCTCTCTAATGATTTATCTCCGCCGAACCCCCCCCCCGCCCACCACCACCCTCCCTCCCCACCCCCACACACACCAGCGGCCAACTGCCCCGCTGCCAGCCTCCGCCTCCAATCCCCCTATCCGCCCACATTCTACCCATCATCTTACAGTAGCCCCAGATACATCAGGGATGCACACAAACACATGCACGAATGTTGTTTGCCTCCGCCGACTTCGCCGCTTTTAAAACACACGTACTGGGTGCATCCAGTATGTGTGTGCGCGAGCAGCAACTTTGTTTACCCACCGCAATTCTTCTGCTTGTCCTTCATTAGTGAATATCCCGCTCAAGCAATGGTGACAACACCTGGGGAAAGCCAAGGTAAGAGGCTGGCGCGCTCTCTCTCTCTCTCTCTCTCTTTCTCTCTCTCTCTCGGCCGGTCTCCTGTGGGTCCTACCTGTAGGCTAGCTGCTCTTGTTTATGTAACCCCTTAGCTGGATAAATACAGACACACACGCATGCACGCACACAGGCACACACTCGCAGAGCTTGGCATCAAACAGCTGAGTTAAGCTTAGCAGGACTGTGTGCTGGGGGCGATCGAGGGGCTCCGGTCTGGCCCTGTTCTCGGCAGCAGCATCCTGGCTGCATCAAAGTCTTTACTGTATGATTCTCCAGGCCCAAACAACAGGCTGCTCCGAACGCATGCCTGGGAATTGGACTGAACAACAACAGAAAAGAAATGAAACAATAGGTTACTTATTAAAGTCGAGCTGATGAGATGAGATTTCATTATTGTCACCAAATGACTCCGCGAGACATTTTGCAATGCAGATGAGAATTTCCATTACATTACAACAAATAAATTAAGAAACCCAGCGTGAAGGCCAATGTTGCCTCTAATGAGATATTTTTCTCGATATGACAGAGGACTAGGAGCCCGTCCGACTCAGGCCCAGAGCCCTTATTAAAAAGGTGTCTGGTGTGGGCCTTGCTTAGGAACTACTTTTAGACTGTATTGATTCCGGGCTGCTGACAGGTCCTGATGTTAGCCCTGGAAATGCATCAAGTGGCTAATGAGCAGCTATTAGGCCGATCGATTTGCTGATTTCAATTGATAGCTAGCAGGCCAAAGCGGCATGTCAATATTTGCATAACTAATACCCCGCAGCTTTAGGCATTGAGAAATGAGACCTCAACGAGATAGGGAGAAAGAAACGAGCGAAAGAGAGATGCACGGAGAGCCGCCGCGAGGATAATGGCAGGACCATCCCAAAGCCAAGGCAAACTAAATTACCATGTGGTTCCCGTCTCTCTAATGCGTGTGAATGTGTGAGCCGCCCGTAAGGCAGCGAACCACCAACAATGGACAAGATGTGACGCTGACGCTCGCCTGACGCCTGACTGTGGCAGCCGGGGTCAACAGGTCACAGAAAATGGAGGAAAATTCTGACAGGCCTCGCCAGATGTCCCGGGCGTGTCCCCGGGGATTGTGGGTATATGTATGTGTGTGTTTCTGAGTGCCTGTGCGAGCGGGGGCCATGGCCGGTGACGGAGCAGGTGGCTAAGCCGGTCTAATGTGCATTCCCTCATGACAGCCCCACCCACAAACAAATATTACACACACAAATGCACGCACGCACACGCACGTCGGTTTATATACACGTATATTCCATCCCCACAGAAACCATAACCCATTTCGTCCAACAATGCACCATCCACCACAACACACACACAGGCCAAGTGATCCCCTGTGGCGCCCACCTTGTTATCATGGTGTCAACTGCTCCCTTTGGACTTTACCGTCCTGTCGACTCCTGACACTGACGTCAGGCGACTGACACACATCACTTATGCTCAGCTGTCTCCCTGAAGCGGTCCAGTCTATGAGTTACCATATATACCATACACGATCACCCTCTATCGGGGGGAGGGGGGGGGGGGGGGGGGGGGGCGGGCGGGGGGGGGGGGGGGGGGGGGGGGGAATGGCCAAGTGGTCTTTAGTAATATTTGCCTCCTATTTGGCATCAGGAAATGAAGAGCAGCTGGCGCCTGAGTGTCAAACGCGGCCACACACACACGCTCTTCTAGTGTCACCGAGTGATAGTGATCTCCTTTCTCTCCAGTCAATAAAGGCCTGAATGATGAATTAAAGACCCAAACAACTGGCTAATGACAGGATGACATGGCAGCCACGCGTCCCGCTTGGCTTTTTCCCTCCCCGTCCCCACCCTCACCACTTCCCTATATTCTGTCATTCCAACCCATTCGGCTCATCTCTCCTCAACCGTCCCTGGTTAAAATGCTTTGCTGAATGTTCTCGCCCCAAAATTGTTAGGCTACTATGAATAAATGGATGAAATGTACGTGTTTAGCATCTTTCCATCTCTCACTCACAGTAAATCGTGGGGATGAACAACAGATTGGGCCCCGGTCTGTCCTTCCATCGTACACAATATCTGAAGCCCCAGACTGTATTTATAAGAAATTGTGATGCATGTAATTGTTTGATTCTGCCATTGAAGCTACACTGACTGATCTACAAGGTTTGCTCATGTGGGTCAAGTCATGCGAAACTCCGAGATCATTTAAAATGCAACACACGCTAGATTCCTGCTTTCCACTTCACTATTTGCATTACAACGGAAAAATGCTGACATACTGTATTTACTTGTAATGGGCTCAGATGGAAAGCCCATTCATCAGGGGAGGACATATTTATTGTCGGCTTGTTGACACTACAGATCATGGGAATAAATTATGCATCAATTTCTAAAAACAATGGTCTATTTTTCAGGAAAAATGTGCAAACAAAGTTTAAAGGCATCTACTGTATATTTACTGCAAATAACTACTCACATCTATTTATCAGAAACTCTAGCCAAGGTTTGACAATGGCTGCTGACCTGACTGCACAAGTGCCAGCAGCAAACATGGAGGGATAAGTAAAACCAGGTGTTTCTCTATGTGTGTGTGTGTTTGTGTGAGAGGGAGAGAGAGAGAAAAGGAGAAGTATGAGTGTTTGCCGATGTCCTGTGCCTGGGCAGTGTCACAGAATCTCATTAAATAGTGACGCTTTCACAGGCTGAGTGGTGAGATCTTCAAGATCACAGCCAATTTCTCTGTCGATGGGATCAAAAGGAGAAGTGTGGCATTTCTGAATTTGATGCAACATTTTGAGTCATTACATTTTAATACACCATGTAGTGTTTTGCTTTGGTGCGTCAGGACGTAGAGGATATTGTCAGCACGCTGCAAAAACCAACAACCCCCTTGTCTATAATTTTTAGGGGAAAACAGGATAAACTCCTGCATTTACCGAAGTTTCTACACATAACATGCCCGAGGGCAGCTTTTATTTAAAGGAAAAGATTAAACGGGAGCTTTTAAAGACAATGATTAAGTGTAGAATGGCACGTGATAAAAGACCATGTACCTGAGACAAAAACATAAACCTTAAACCTATTTTTAATTAATATTGAACTTGTAACTGGTAACCGAGAAACCCGCGGGACGAGAGTGGCATGACTGGCTGAGTGACTCGAGGGGCTCTTTATTAAGCGCAGTGCTGTTTTAGCGTGATTAAAATATAGAGTCCTGCCCTGCCCTTTACCAGAAATAACAAGCATTTGACAAAATGAACTCCAAGTTAAACTAGGCTGTGCGTATGTGTGCGCTTGAGTGCGCGTGTGCTGGAAAAAGTGCAGTGGTCTCCATTTTTCGATAGCAGGCTGGTCAGCAGCTCTTTTATGAACAACTCTATAATTAGAGAAACACCAAGCAACTAATTACTTAATTGGAGCAAGGTCTTTAAAATGAAAATGATGTAATCTGAATCCAGGAAATGGGCTCGATTTTCACATACACCAACACAATCCACATCAACACACAGACAGGCACATGCATCTCATGACCTACAGTGTTCTTGACATGCAGCTATCAAGAAACCAACTCCTCTTAGTTAGGTTGTAATTGATTCTTTCTATTACTCTGCCGGCCTCTGACAGGTTGCGTGTGTGCGTGCGTGTGTGTGTGCGTGTGTGTGTGCGTGTGTTAGCAATAGAGGAAAGGAAAAAGAAAGAGTAGAGTCCCATTTGTGTGGTCTGCAACAAACTATATTAGTAAAGGTCATGGCTGCGTGTGTATGTGTGTGAGTGTAACTGATTAGTAATTAATAAGTCAAATGTCCCCAACCCCCCCCCCACACACACACACACACACACACACACACACACACACACACACACACACACACACCTCCCCTTTTTCTGATCTCAGTTGTAAACGAATAGTCTTGCCACTGTGTAATATATTATCCTCCTCTTTTTTTCTATTGCATTCTGCCATATTGGAAGAAATCACACAAAGATAACAAAAAGTGACGTGATCATTTGCATGTAAATCCAAAACTGCTCAATGAAGATTATTTTCCCTTCATGGCCTTCATTTGTAGGAATTAAATGCATGAATAACTGTGTCTAAAATGTCCAGTCAGTCCTGTTATGTTTGATTTCTTTCAGCTCTACCGGTGTGTGTGCGTATGTGTGTGTGTGTGTGGGGGGGTCCCTCTCACCCTGATTAAATGTGTGTGCTGCTCTCCATGCAGAGACCCTTCCCCGTCCCCTTCCCTGCTCGGATTTTTAAGTCCACTAAACACACTTAGGACATCCCACTCCACACATTTCCACACCAGTGTGGCCGCTGTCCTGAACATCTCCTGATGTCACAGGCACGGTCTCATCACTTCTCAAAAAAAAACATTTCTAGCCTCTAAAAAATCATTTAACAAACCCAAAAATCTTTGCTTTCAGAGTTGTATTCTCGACAAATCGGCCGGATACTATCTCTAAGCTAAAGGGAATAGACAGAAAAAGATATCAGCCCGGTGACTCAACACAAGGTTGCTGAATGTACATGGGTCTAAAGGCAGTAGGTTAATTGATAAGGGGGACCCGAGAAACGATTACCAATCACAGAGGGTAAAAGGGTACTGTCAATCATCGGCCCACTTGACCTGAATGAAACTGCAAGGTCGATTTTTGTGTAATCTGGCCTGTGGCAGAGATAGCTTAGCTACTATCAAGTCAAACATGTCACCCGGCAGATATCCTTATAGAAATTATTAAGCTGTAGGCTCCGTAGCTGCAGAAGTGACACCCCCCCCCCAACAAAGGGTCACACAGGGTTAGCGGATTTCGGCACGCGCCTCCGCCCCTTCGCAGCAGCGGCAGCGCTGCTAGGACATGAGGTCACCTAATCACCTCGCCGAGCCATTTCCAGGGAGAAAGGGGGAAGTGGGGAAGAGGGAGGGGAGGGGAGGGGAGGGGGGAAAAAAATCAACTTTAAATTTGCAGTGATGAAAAATCAATAAAGCAGTAATTGCTTGGCTTATCACCGTGCAATGAAACAAATTGGGAGGAGAAGGAAGGCAAGGGAAAGGGCTGGCGTCCATGTTGCACGCCAGTTTTTTTTTGGGCTGCAGCGTGCGGAGCTGAGCAAAGCGCGGGAGAGAGAGAGAGAGAGAGAGAGAGAGAGAGAGAGAGAGAGAGGGAAAGGAGTTTGGGCTTCAGTGGGCCAAGGCAAGGAGGAAAAAAAAAGGTCTCCTCGTGATAATTAAATCTTCTCGCACTGATTTTCTGCCAAATTTATTTCCCCGGGGACCATAACTCTGATTCAGTGCTTACAAGCCTTGCATAACTAATCATTTCAACGTGGGGGGAGCCACACAACTGAATGAATGGGGAGGAGAGAGAGGAAAACTAAAAGGGAGGGATGGCTAGACTGAATTTGTGGCACTATTCATGTCGCAATCAATCACTATTTGGGCAGGACAAAAGTCCGAAACAAGAGCGAAGCCTTCTTCTGTGAGCCTCAGTCTGAAACAGACCTTCGAAATTAAGGTGTAATTGACCGTCACTGGGCTCGCCCCCGTCCCACTCCCTCCGCAGAGCCTGTACGGGCGGAACACATCCTTTAATTCCTGGAACAAATAGAACCCGCGAAGCCAATGAAGTGTCGGCTCAATATTCCGCTGACTGTTCCTGGCATGATTGTGTTGAACATAATAACACAACAAATAAGGCCATTTATCTGAAGTAACGACAGGAGATGGGGCTAACTCCACCGGTCGATACAGAATCAATACAAACCAGATTTTCTTACATCAAAATCACTGAGACAGATCTTCCTTCAGTGCAGAGTGCACACGAGCAATACAGTGCCTCCCTGGAGTCCAAAGGTAGATCATATAGCCGGTGGAAAGAACACAGTTTGAAGAAGAAAAAAAAAAACAACAAAACAAACGATATTATGGTCTACCTTGATCGAGGATGCTGGGAACGATAATTATAGCTTGGCATAATCCAGCCACTCTCCCGATTGAGTCGCCGTGTTTTAGCTAATGTGATGAGATCGCGGGCAACCATATCGCTTATGTTTACCAGCGGTTGAATTTCACCGCTTGTCCTTCAAGTGGCCGCCCGCGCGGCGCCGACGCCGCTCGGAGAGGTGGCGTGGCACGCCACACCATGGCCTCGGTAATTAAAACATTTAAAGCAGAGCCAGCCCCCCTCGTGCTCCCGGGGTGTGATACGGGGGTCACGCGCCTGTAGATTCTAATTTGCGCACCATTTGTATTCATGACAGGCACGTGCTAAATATTTAACAGCAGCCCGGCAGGAGTTTTGTATTGTTAGGCTTTCCAGGTCAAATAATTTGATTTCAAGGCAGATTACATTAAGCGTCAATGTCCAAGCCACCGCACTCACTTGCCTCTCATTTCCTGTCTTTTATTACAACCGAGAAAGGGCCAGAACTGACGGGATATGGCTTGGGATTATACAAGAGCTTGTTATCCAGGGATTAGTTATTATTTTCAATTAGAAAAGGGATCACATCATTTATTACAGACGCAGCACCCCCCCCCCCCCCCCCCCCCCCCCCACCGCCCACCCCCCCCCCCCCCCCCCCCACTACGCAGGCATTGCGTGCATACAAGCGAAACGCACATTTTAGCTGACCGCGAAATTGTTTAGCAGCGCGTGTAATCACACGGAGCATGACAAATATATATATTTTTTTTAAAAGCACCCTTAATGACAATTGATTGACCTTGACTGGGGTATCCTTCAACTGGTCAAATCTGTCATTTTTATATGTGTCAGAGCGAGTTGGGCAAGACACCAAATCCAGACATTTTGTTTCAGCCGAGGCCCTGTGGTGATTGACAACAGGGCTAGTTAAACAGTGATGAGGCGTTAATGGATGCTCGGTCCAGGAAGTGAGGAAGGGGGGTGAGAGGGAGGGGGCATGCGGCTGAATATTTAATGGTCATATAATTCCTGAACACAGACACACACACAGACAGGTACACACCCGACCCGTGACCTGTCCTACACACTGCGTAATTAGGGGAAACAGTCCTTTCGTTTAGCTGCCAAAAGAGCAAATGGTAGGTATATATTCCCCTAATGATATGGGTTAAAGAGCTATTATACGTCTCATTATAATATATGATCTCCCAATCTGGTGGTGGTTTGAGGTAATGGGGACGGAGCAGCATAGGGGCTAAAATACCATCTGCAGGCAGTAGATGAATGCCTAATCCATATCTACATAATTCTGCATGTCACGGAGCAGCCCCACAAATGGAAAGGTGTTTCCGTCAGTGCCTCATTAACAACACACACACACGATCCAAAAAACAATGTCTATTGTGTGCGTTGCTGTTGTGGTGGTCTTCTGGAGCAGCGTGTGGGAATGAATTGGGCTTATGGGGCATTTGACACGAATTTTCAAGCAAAGTGATATGAACTGAACTGATATGCATCTGTGAAATAAACAACTTAATTTGAAACAAAAAGAGATACAAAACGTAACTCTGAGGTTGACCTTAAATAGATACATACATAACAATGCAGGCCTTTAAAAAGGTTACACAATTACTCAATTGGTAAAAATTAGTAAATTACTAAAAATCTATTCTGTGAGGATTTGTCATGAATGGCTTGTTTTTTTTTAAATGTTTAAAATGTTTAAGTTTAGGTTGGTAAGAGGATTTTAAAGTTGGCAATTTGTAATCTATTTGGTTAATTGTCCAGCCCCTACATACATAACTACCCCACACCATGTCCCTATAAGTGGACTTCAGTAAAGGGCCAGCGGACACTAGAGTCGACACCAACAGACTGTGTTACATTGGCAGTCAGTTCTTCTTATTATAGCTGGACATACTATGTTAGCTCGAAGCCTCCTGGGCACACAAACAACATCTCTCAGCCTTAATAGCCTAAACAAGGCCTGCAACTGACAAAGGAATCATCCTCCCCTCTCATTCTCCCACCCTTTCATATCACATTTCCCTTTTTCAACCACGAGCATCATCTGGCTGCCCTTAACCAGCGAGCCAAACACTCCTTTTATGTGGAGACTACTTTGTTAACTGATGACCACGGGGCCAGTTATTGATCCTCTCCTTTCTCTATCTCAGTAAACCCCGGCTGATATATATATATTAAAAAAAAAACCCTCTCCGCAGTGTGCAGCCACAGTTCGCTACAATAATAGCTTGCATATCATACCATCCACATGAATCAGATCTCAGTGGTTTCGATTATGGTTGAACTAACTCAAACGCATTGCCAGTCAAGGATGTGGATCTATTTATGAACGGAGAGTGTAGGTGGTAGTGTTCTTCACTTTTCCCCTCCATTCTCTTTAAAGGCTTTCTCATTTCGCTCGACAGAATGGTGAAAGTGTAAACTTTCTACTTGCGTTGGCCTCTAAGAGGCCCTGCAGGGAATACGAAGACTCCCGGTAATCTGCTGTTTAGCAGCAGCAGTGGCCCACCTCCTCCATTTTAGCTGAACTGGGAGGGCGGCGAGAGGATGGAGCTGGCTGCATCCGCTAGCGTGTGCCGTTATTTGTGCGCTTGTATGTATTTGCGACAGTGGCGTCTCTCGCTTCCAAGGTAAGGGCACGTCACTGGGCCCACTGTCAAGCCTCTCTGATCTCACTTGATGTATCTCAGTGTAGGGAAAGTTTTAAAAAAAATAAAAATTGTCCTTGAAGGCAGCGCCTGCACAGCATGCAGCACTTCAACACTCTGCAGCACAATTAAGCACAACACCTTATTCGACACGGAGGGAACGGCCGGAGTGATGCTCAGAGCAAAAGGGGAGGAAAAAGCCAACCGATTCCAAAGTGTAAACTTTGCTTTGAAAAGGCGGTTTAACTGGAAACTTGCTACGTTGCCCCGAGTGAGGCACTTAGTCACCACTTTGGCAATGCCTGCACACAGAGAAGAGGTTAGGAGAGAGGTGGAAATGGTTGATGAGGACAAATGGAGGTGGGAGGAAAGATGGTATGCAAGACGGAAAGTAGGAGGAGGAAACCAGAAAGGAAAGGGAGGAAGAGGCTGAGCACTGAGAAAAAAAAACAATGTTTATGTTTAAACGGCAGGGGCTGAGAAGAGAAAACAAAACAACACAATATGAAAAAAAAAGAAAAAAGAAACAAAATCGGGGGCAATCGAGAGAAGGAGGGGGATACCGAGAGCGGGAGGACCAAAGCAAAAGTGCAGGGCTAATTAGTTTCGGATGGCCGGACTTTCATTTGGCTAAAAGGTCAGCTAACTTTAAAGGTCACCCTGACATGCCTGCTCGACACAAACACAAAAAAAAATTACACAAAAAGTACGGAGAGCAATATAAAAACACCCTCGCTGGGGGCAAATGATGCGACTGCACGCGCCTGGAAGTGTGCACGGACACACACACACGCACACAGACAGCGCGGTTGATAGCAGAGCGGTGGATAGTCTCATTTACATCATGTACTGGTCAGAGCAGGGGCCGGGGTCATTATTCTGTCTGAGCAATTTGATCCACGGCAAATTACTCTTGACTTTATTTGAATGTGTACCAAGATAATATTTGTGTGTGCAGTATGTGTGTATCTATATTTCCTAGGTTGATGGAAGCGGGGGGGGGGTTACTACCGGCAATGCTAAGCATGTTTTTGCCCAAAACATTTACGAAGCATTTTTATGCAGGTTACAGCGTAATCAAAACGAAGCAGTGTATCAGCGTCTCTGAGTACATGTTTTGCAATATGTGAAACTACCATTGTGATTTACAAGAAACAGCTGCTTATGAAAATGTTATGTATATTTTTTCATTATAATCTCTTAATGTAAATCTATTTTTTTATTGTTTTGAAATGAGAAGCTGATTGACTGCTGAGAGAGAGAAGCGTGGAACAAATGTTCTGAAACTAATCCATATATTTTGTGTTCTTCTTGACAATCGCTGGCTTATATTTGTGTTATCCACACGAGGCTTGCCTTCTCATTTCAACGCGCTACGAAAGCAGCAGTTGAGCAACGGATTTCTTACATCCTGAAAAATAACAAAAAAAAAAAACGTCCTTGTATTCCAACTCCTCCATTACAATATCAATATCAATGGCTTTTTGACTGAGAAAAAAATTAAATAAAACAAAACTAGCGTGCATTATTTCAGCTGTTATCTTGCCGCCAACTTTAATGGTTCAAATTGTGCTCTAGATAGTTTAAGCCTTTCTTTTCGACTTGCTTGGTGAACAAGTTGTCAGTTGAGAGCTGCTCTGGCAAAGGGGCCATACTCCATATGTTGGATCTATGACACACACACACACACACACACACACACACACAAACCACTCACCTTCCTCTAATTTCTTTCGGGCCTCCTCTTCTCTCTTGGCTACTTTGGCCCTCAACACCTCGTCCGTCTTGGCTGAAATCAAAGACAGCAAACACCAGAGTTAGGAGCCAAGCAGCACTTTTGCAACCAATCAAGATGGGTTGAATAATGAACATAAGAAATGAATCAATTGAAATTATTATTATCAATAATATCCGATATACATGAAATGAAAATAATTCTAAATAAAAACAAATATAAAAATGGACCCTTTTTTAAATTAAACTTTGATGACGCAAGAACCGCGTATTTGCCCGGACCAGGCACAAGATTTTTTTTTCCCCGTGCAGTTTAACCGACTTTTGAAACAAATTCATCCCCGTCCCCAAAGAATGCCAAATATAACCGGAAGACACATTACCATCAACAGTTAGCTCACAGGTCAATAAAGAGTGTATTTAGTGTCCTCTCCTCTCCCAGCCAAGCAGGGCGACACTCTGACTTTCCTTCGTACCCCAGTAAAAGTCAGTGCGTCTTCCTGAGAGGTGTTTATATCGCCTCGGCATAATGAAATGTTTAACGGAGAGCGAGGCCGCCGGAGTAAACACTCGTCAGGACATTTTGAGCATCTCTCATCATCAGCGGGGCTGTCTGAACTCCCTCTTCCTCCACCTTTCCCCCTGAATAATCAAGATGTTAAGCCACATTAAAAAATATAATGCCGTGTATGGCAGGACTATCAATACTGCCTCTAAATTAATTACATTTCCGTTGCGGCGCATCATTTATTTCGCAGCGTTAGGGCCTCGGCGGAGCCATTCGCCTTTATTGCTATCTCACTTGGTTGATGAGTGAGCTATGTAAAATTGAGTCTCCAATATCATTACACTTAATGAGTTTAAACTTTGAGGGGAAAAAAAGTAAGAGGGAGAAACAGAAGAAAGAGTGAGTAGACAAGAGGGGGCGGGGGGGGGGGGGGGGGAGGG
>JAFBJU010002017.1:347099-373331 GCA_016785305.1 Colistium nudipinnis | reverse complement strand
GGGGGGGGGGGGGGGGGAGAGAGCTCTGCACTGTTTTGGGGAAGTTAATACGATATAAGAGTGGGTGTAAGGGGTTTGTGAGCACTTGGAGAATGTTGGTGTCAGCTGTGGGTGTCCGATTGTGCTTTATCTCACAACTTAAGGTGCGTGCGTGTTTTGTCTTTGCTCCTGACGTTGTGTCCGAGTAAAAATGCAACACATACATGTCTCTGCCTGTGTGTGTGTGGGTGTGTGGGTGTGTGGGTGTGTGTTTGTGTGCGTATTGCGTGCGTGCGTGCGTGCAGGAGAGGCCGTGGGTTGCGCTAGTCTCTGTGCGACTGCGTTGCTGGTTTTGTTCAGTAATTGGCCTAGACAAAGAAGCCGTCACACTGTTGAAACGGCTGGTTAAGTCTGGAGGTTCCGCATCTTTACCAACAATGACTCTACACGGATGGCTGAACCCGCCCCTGCCTCCATCGACTAGGGTGTGTGTGTGTGTTTGTGTTGTTGTTGTGTGTGGGACTTTGCCTAACCGAACCAACAACAAGCAATCTCTTTCTCTTTGCTAAAACAGTCAACATTTTGCAAGCTCGTGTGTACGAGGGTGCCAAAGTCGTAACCACGGGCTGTGCACAAATCACATTTGTGCATATGCATGTGTGTGTGTGTCTGTGTGTGCACTCCTCTCTGTGTTCTACAGTCTGCTCCTTGCTTGGGGCGACCGAGAGGCAGGTAGGAGACAGAGCGGGTGGTGGTGGGGTGGGGGGCTGTGGGGCTAGATACAAGCCATGCAGGAAAAAAGAAAAACTGACGGTGAGGGAAAAAGACAAAGCAGAAATGAGAGGGGAAAAAAAAGTAATGCCTTTTTGTTTGCATGTTTATCCTCCACCTCTAACCCTTCATCCCTCCCCCAACAGGTTTGCTTCTCCTCGCGCTCTCTCTTCTCTTCGTCTGCTTTGCCCTCTCCCATCCCAACCCCTTCCTTCTTTCTTTTTTTTTTTAATGCTTTCGCTTCCTTCTCTTGCTCATCTTTCCAGTACACTGTGCCTGGGGGCAATAGCAGCAAATCAAACTGTTTATCCATCTCTCATCAGCGCAATGCCTCACGGGGCTCCTGCCCCCTCAAAACAATGAAAGTAAGCCTGCGCGCTGAGCCAGGGATGCAATTTAATTGCATCAATAGGAAGTTGTGCTTTAAAAAAAATAAAAAATAAAAAATAAAAAACACACGGCAGCACTACACACTGCTGAATTATCATGAAAAGCCTGCTAACATTAAAATAAAGAATGATCTCTCATCCGCACCCGACGACAAATGCAGGCAGACGCTGCCACATCGGAAGTACATTTCTTGGCAACAGAGTGGCTCTAGTTCATTGTGGGATAATTCTGTGATGGACTTTTATTAAAGCGCGTAATAAATGGCAGCGTGTCGGAGAGAGAGGAGCGTCCCTTCACTTCATTTCCACTTCGTTCCGTCTTGACTGCAGGGGTGGAGGGAGAGAGGAGGGATGTCGGCGGTAAAGGGGCGGAGAGCCTCAGTGAAATCGCATTGTGATTATGAGTATAATTGCAGCTCAGGGGCCCAGGGGCCATGTAGCTCTGATGGCGCTGGAAGATGTTTTATGCACAGCACAGAGAGGAGGAAAGTGAGAAGGAGAGAAGGAGAGAAGGAGAGAAAGAGAAAGAGAAAGAGAAAGAGAAAGAGAAAGAGAGAGAGAGAGAGAGAGAGAGAGAGAGAGAGAGAGTGGGAGGGAAAGGCAGCCTGCCAATATTTGTGCTTTTTTTTTTTGTTTACTTTGACTTAAGCAGACTCTCCTCTTCTTTCTCACCCCTTCTCTTTCTCCTCTCTCCTCCCTCACTCATCTCGTCTCTCTCTGCTCTCCCATTCTCTCCTGTCGTCCCCTCTCTTCTCTCTCCTGTCCTCCTCCCCTGGCAGGATTAGCTGGGTCTCGTTAGAGGGGAAATGTAATAATGCCCCTTCCAGGTGGAATCGGGCCCGCTCCATTATCAGCCGGGAGATGGATGGGCCATGTAGGGCCGGCGGGGGCCACGTGCGCACGCAATTTAGATTCAATAAACTGGCAAAGCAAGGCCCCCAATCTGATTTATCTCTTACACGCCGGCAATGCTTGCTGCCGCGCTGCTGATTCCCTATTACCGCTCAGAAGAAGGACTATTCATTGGACGTAAGGCACGGCAGTCGGAGAGGCTTGTCGGGGCCCCCGGGAAGCCGGCAAAACAGATACAGCAGAGGGTTAATACGTTTACACACAGATAAGCAATTAAATCTAAGGCTGAGGTGAGTTATAGAGTTATTAAGGAGGGGTTCGGGGGGGGGAGGGACAGAGGGTGAGAAAAAAAAAAAGAAGAGGAGAGATGTTATTCCGCGCAAGAGTGCGGCAGCACGGGCCTTAGGCCGAGTAAAAGTAAGTAGAAGTGAAGAAGGCTATCATATTATAGAGATCATGAGGTGAGAGGAGAACAGAAGAGCATCGCGGCTCACTGCCCACGTTGTTCAATAAACTCAACACAACACTCGCAAGATACAACACTTATCCACTTAGGCCGTGTGGATGTGTGTGAGTTTTGGTGAGGACGTGTGTGGCAGTGTACGTCTTCAAATTCGAAACGTGAGTGGGCCGGTGTCGGCGGAGCAGGCCTATTCACATCCACCGCACACCGGGCCGCGAGTACGCAGAGCCTCGCATCCGACAGCCAGCCAGCCTGCGCGCGCGGCTGCGAGAGCGGCGGAGATGTTAACGGCGCCGCTACTGGTGGGTGGGATCCCGATCCGGCCGCCAATCAAAGTGCATCTGAATGTCAGCGCACGAGGAGGCGCGATAAATCAACTTCACACCCGACGACAAACAAAATATTAGAGGCAGCGCGGCGCCATTGGAAAAGTGTCCCTTCCAATCAGCCGAGCACTTTACAGTGAAGCCCGGCAGCCGGGACCGCATCCCATGCTCAATACCAAAGAGACAGATAAGACAATAAATAAGAGACAGACAGGTTGGAAGACGGGCAGATATGTTGGCACACCAACAACCAAGAGTTCTGATGGAGAGAAAGCCAAAAAAAAAAAAAAGCACGATAGGCCGAAGAACTTATTCATGTGAATGAGTATAAAGCGGACCCACGATTACCACGGTCGCTGTGGCGCAAACTCTAAAAGCACAGCAAACAATAAGCAGCATCAAAAACCAAAAGGCAAAGGCATCTCTCTTTCCTCTTATTTTGGAGACTTCGGACGAAAAACAAACCGCTATGATCTCTCAGTGGCGAAATCTGAGGCAGGTTTCGAGAATGAGGCCTGGCAAGCGGAAGCGAGATCTGAAGCCACCACTAGGTGGCACAGTACACAGACGGCACAAGTGGGAGCCTTCAGCCAAACCTCCCTTTAATGTGTATCAGTGTGTGGGTTTCGATGCAGGGCTCTCTGTGCGTTCGTACAGGGCCCCCTTTTTAAAAAGCTAATGTAGAACCTTATAGCCGTAAAGACTGCATTGACAAGGGACATATTTCAAATGTACCTGCATCCTGATTGCACAGGCAGACATGGGAAGATAAAACGGGAAGATTTAAATATTTAGCAGCCGCACGCATAAAATCGTTCAAAGGCCAGCCTATATCATAGCAGCAGTTGGCGTAAGAAAGTCTGCAACCTAAAAAAAGTAAAAAAAAAAAAGAAAGTGCAATCAAGTCACAAAAGTCCCGAAAATGAAATCAGCATCCTGGTCCTAATCCCGTGATCATTCTGCAATGAGTGAAAATCAGAAAAGAGGAGAGCTGAACTTGAATGATCCTCAGCGTAGGATGCCCTCTGCATCTGTCACCGGGCTGATTTAACATCACCCATGAAATATTTACAAACCAAACAATTAGAGGGAGATATCTTACAAAATCAATTAATTATTCATTGCCAATCGTCTGAAGAGCTTTTTTTTTTGTTTCACAGCTCTATTCTGATGCCGGGGAGTGCATCAATTAGGGCTCATGCTCCTCTGGTGTTATGGATGCTTCAGAGAGGGATGACAGACTAAATGAAGGAGCCAGATGCAAGTTGCTCAGGGCTGGATGCTGACATTGTGTTGTGGCAGATGAGTTTAACGAAACCCCAAATTGACTCGGTGATCTCTGCACCTTGGACAATTGTGGGCAATTTAACTTTGTGTGTAAGTTCATTGAGTTCATTTTCTCTGCATTTCAACAAACCTATAAACTCTGAGAATTCTAATTTGCGACATCTTGTTGCAAATACTGATTTTAGCGAACTAATCAAGCAAAATCTTCCTAAAAAACGAAAATATATTGAATTCTTTTTTAAGTTTAAATCGCAACAGTTTGCCTTCCCAGCGTACTAAATGAAATTATGTTGAGTCTTTTCTTTATTATGTTACAAGGTGATAAGCTGAGAAAATGTGGGGTTTTAACATTTTTCAAACCAAACAATGAGTCAATCAAATCAACACATTCAGCAGATTAACTGCAAATGAAGACCCTCGTTAACTGCAACCTTAATATAAAAAAAAATCAAAGCTGAATAAATGCCAAGCATTATCTAAGGTTCATGATTCCTGGTAAAACGTGACCCGAATGAGTCCTCAACCACTTAACTTGAGTATAGTGTGTCCGGCGTGGCGCATTGTTTGATTTCATGAAACATATTTTGATTCGGTTTCAAAATAAACTGGATGCGAAGGAAGATCAGTGTAATAAACATTAGCCTTCAGAACCATACTACAGTTGACTTGTTTCTTAACACTTGATCCGGTTCTTATTTGCTTTGGCCAAAAACCTTGCACAAGAGGTCTGGGGTTGAGAACAGGTTACACATAAGCGGCTTAGCAGCGTGGCCTTTGCGATGCAAGTGGATGGCCCGCGCTCAGCAACCCCAACTAGAGCACCAGAGGGCAAAAAGTGTATCCCACGACTCTGCAGGTGCAGCGCTGTGCTCCGAGACATACAGACGCGGACCCTGGGCCGGCGAGGAGGCCGGCCGAATACGAGCGGAGGCCTCCAGCGGTCAGGGGGATCACAGTTGGAGGTTACTCCGAAGACCGCGCACTGCCATGGGGTGCGCACACTCTCACGCACACAACAACCACACCCGGGGAACGCACATGGACGTCTACGCGCTAACATGAGGCAGGAGAACGCCGCACACACAAATGCATATCGCACAAGCCCGAGGGGGGGAAAGAAAAACGAACAACAAAGCCTCCACGATATGGCAGCCAGGTCAAACAAAGTTCACCCTTGAAGCCCTCGCTATGGAAATGTACATTTATTGTAAATATTCTCGCCTTTTAGGGTGAACTGCAGAAGTTAAATACATACATTAATATGTGTGTCTCTCTGTGTGTGTGTAAACTGTAAAATTCAAATCATTTTTGGTTATGGTGGGAGGGTGGGTATATCATTTGGATAAATGCAAAAGTTCCGTCACGAGAACTTTCCCAGAGATGAGCGTGTAAGTGCATAACGGAGGTCTTGAGAGCAATCAGACCAAATCCATAATGCAGGGATCCCACGGTGAAATATTAAGCATCCTGGGGCCTCTGAATGACATCTCACCCTCAACTTCCACCTCGTCTTGTCTCCACATGTCACTGTCTCTTTCGTATTCCTCCCTTTTTCGCTCTTTTACCCCCTTTAATGTCCTTTACGTCTCCCCTTATCTTCTCCCTTAACCCCGTTCTCTTTGAACAAAGCCTCTGCCTCCTTTGCGTCCCTCTCCATCGTTTAATCTTTCAACGCTCTCTTTTACAGACAAATCCCTAGTAGGATGTTAAAACGAGGTTCACAATAATACCATCATATCATCTTGAGAGGCTACACTGTTGGCTTACGTTAACGGGTGCCTTAATAAGAGTCTATAGCGATGCAATATTAATGTTGCAATGCACTTTGAAACACAACATATGAAGAGAGGAGGAAAAAGGGAAACAATAAAGCGAGAAGCTATTTTTCCAACTAAAGCCAGAAAATGCAACAACAGAGCACCATAAGGTCACACACACACACACACACACCCTTAATTTGGCCTTTGCCACAACAAATCAGAGATCTCTGAGCCAGCTGTTGCTCTGCTGTGTGATGCGTCACTCTCTGTTCTGGTTTGACTGTGCTCATTGAGTATTTGTTTTTTGTGCCAGAGTGATTGCACGTTAAAATGGGAATTATGTCGAGGCGTTACGGCAGAGCCCCCTATATTCATCTCGTGTGCAGGAAATGATTTATGAGTTCAGAGTAGAATTTCCACCAACGTCATACTATCGAGGCATTGAGTGCATATCAGATAAAAATGAAAATATTCTTTTTGTGCAGACGGAGAAACAAACAGTGCAAGACACGATGATGATGATACTAAAGTTGACCCAATATTTCAATTTAGATAGCTGGTAAATGACCAGTATTGGGGGGGTAGTGGAAAAAGAAAACTCTGAGCCATTTATATTATACTTCTTTAAAACTCCAATGTTTTTTTCGGAAGATTGTATTGTTTGTGTAGTGTGTGTAGTGTGTGTAATGCAATTTCGGAGCCAAAAGTATGCTTGATGTGCGAGTCTGTTCATTTGCTTCAGTGCGAATGCACTTGAGCGTGCTGTTGAATGGTGAAGAATAGGCTCCGGTTCCCCCGCTGAAAGCCTGTTGGGTGCCATTGTGACGGCACACCACTGAGTGCGCGTCTCATGTGTGTGTGTGTGTGTGTGTGTGTGTGTGTGTGTGTGTAGCGGTGGACGCGGCCGTGGGGGAGATGGGACTAAGTCCATCGGGACCCCCGCACATGAAAGGTAAACTGGAGCCGCTAATCGCAGTGCTGACACAAGGAGGTTCAGAAGGGCGCCCACTTAGAAAAGAAAAGCAGGAGAGCCGGGACCCTGGCAGTTTCAATAGGGTTCAGCACAACCGACCACATTACAGGAACAAACACACACACTGCCGAATAGCCACGCAAACCTGGTGGTCTCGGGGCTAGCTGCCGTCTGCTCTTTGGTGTGAACTCCACGGCCCTCCTGTGGGTCTCTGCGCGAGTAATACTTCTCCAAAGGCGACGTTCACATATTTAACGGTGCCAGCAAAAATAAAAACAATCATAAAATAAAGATTTTTTTTTTTGGGGGGTGAAAACGCTTCACGATGTATTCCGAGGAGAAATATACAAATAAACCACTGGCACCCAAATATCACAGCCTTGGGGGACAAGGCGACGGTAACGGTGGCCTGACAACAAGGTTGACAACGGAGAACGAAGGCGAGCCAGAGGACCTGCGCGAAGCAACGTTCAGGGACTAAGTTGGCAATTAACAGTAAGACGTTGAACCTGTGAGGCCTAAGGAAGGTAAAAGAAAAGAATTTATGAAGGCAGGAGAGGGCAGCCTGCGAGTGTCATCAGAGAGAGGGGAGGCAGCCGGGCTGCGGGAGGAGCGAAGGAGCGAGGAGGGCTGGACAAATAACAGCCCTCCCCCCCCTCCAAGGCGGCGCAGCGCACTCCCTTCCCTCCTTCTCATCTCTTAATACTTATTTTCATCACTTTGCTTAAAATATTGATAATCAATTAGCGCTACGTCTGTTTTGCTACAGAATCTGTGTCACGGTCTATCACTCTGTCAGAGCCAATTCGCCGCTCATTCAAAGTTCATTTTTTCCTTGGCGGCTCTGTGCCTTTGGAGGAGTCATTACGCGGGGAACATAGCCCGGGGTGCAATCACCTATTCTCTTTCATTACTGGGGAGATGGAGAAGGTGAGAGAGATTATTAGAACTTTGGAATGATCACAAAGCTCCACGCCGCCTGTCAGATCCCCCCTACGTGTAATTCATCTGGCCTCACCGCCAACAACCCCCCTCGCCCCCTTCTCTTCCTCTCTCCCTCATCCCCCCGCCCCCCCCAGCCCCAGCCCCAGCCAGGGGTTTGGCCACAGACATTATTCATGAACATCTGCAGCGCGCTGAATATTCTACAGCCTCCGCCGTGATGAAAAGGGAGCTGCCCCTTTGACTCGAAAATTAACATGCCGGCGCAGAGATTATGGACGTGCCGTTTCATTCCAAGCCGAGCTGGGCCGCACGGAGGCCGGCCGAGCCGACGACCCGAGCTGGGCTGGGCGGGGCGGGATAGACCAAAGCTGGAGGGGAATTTGCTCTTTTTAATGGTGAGGGGTTTCACCGGGTTACTGGGAAATGATCAACTTGTTCAAGTCAATGTGGCGCACAGACACGGACTGTCAAGAGATATCCAAAAAATTCAAACTAATCGGACATTGCGAGGAGAGCTGTGGTATCAGATAGACTTAAGACTCCATGCAGTCACATCGCACAAAAGTCTCCAACTCCATGGGTAATCTTTAGCATACATATGATAGGATTTCATTTACAATTAATTTAATTCATTTCTTCATTGATATACCAATTGCTGATCATCACAAGATTAGTTTCACATCATACAATGACTGAAATGATAATTCAGTTGCAGTGGCTGAGTTTTCTCTCAATCCCAGTCGAGGACTAACGAGGACTAATGTTACTTATGAAGCAAAGCTAAAATGTTTCCCAGAAAGCATCTCATTGCATCCTCACACCTCTGTGTATCTCCTTTTTTTCCCCCGCTCCCCTTCACAGATCAGCCAGGGAGTGGGCGAGGCGTCCTGTGCAGTTGTGCGCCTGGTGTGAGCACCCCAGTGCGGTGTGTCCATATGTGCTGTCCCTCACCCAGTCTGCGTCCTCAAAGATGTTAACCTCCCCGCATTCCAACTGTCATGATTGTAATCAAACGTAATTCTTGATATGAAAAAAGGGACTTGCAATGATGTCAAAACTATTTTCTCATGCAGCAGCAACCTATCAGACATGACTTTGATATCAAAGAAACACATTCACTGTTATCAGAAGCTAATATACAATCTATCAGCTGACGGGACGTAGAAGCCAAACTGGGTGATTTTTCAAAGATAGGCAAAGAACATGAAAATATATTAAAAACAAAAACAAACAAAAAAAAACAAGCAATACCGAGATCAAAACTATGCGCGTAAAGTAATCAAAAGACTTTTTCCATGTATATGTCTGACGTCGGTTATAAATGCCTCCAACTACACTAGGCGGGGTTTTCACCAGGGAGAAATATAGCAGAATACACAAAGGAGACTGAAAGAAGGAAAAATGAGTGAGGAATATAGGTAGAGAGCGAAGGAAAAGGATAAAATACTCTTTTTAATGCTGCTGAACGAGGGGAGAGCTTCTGACACGGGCTGCAGCCCGACTTGTTGCTTCCTCTTGTTGATTGCAAAAGGCAGAGCAACTTTACTCTGGCAGTCGGAGCCAAAATGGAGTCTGACAGCGTTGTCAGGGACTTTGTGCAGCTCAGTGGCGGGGCGGGAATCGGGATGATTCCATCCCTTTCATCTCCAAATCACCGGCGTACGCTCGTGAATCCTCCAAGGTAATAACAAAAAAAATGTGAGTGTGTGTGTGGTGGAGGTGGGGGTGGGGGGGGGGGGGGGGGGGTGGGGGGGGGGCGGGGGTGCATCTAACCATACTTTGAGGATGACAATAGCTTTTTTTGAAAGTACTCAGAACAGGAAATAAAAGACAGTAAAGAATGAGGGAAAAATGGATGCACAACTAACATGTCAGAATGTTAGGGCAAAAAATAAATACAACACAATTAATGATCCCAGCACTCATTCCCACCATCCCTCTCTCTCTCTCTCTCCTCTGTATCTCTCCTCGTAAATGATTCCACCAGAGATCGGCGCCTCACAACCCACTCAAGCCCCGGCCCTCTTTGTTTCCAAAACTGCGGCCTCGATATATTCCTGGCCGCCTTCGCAACCTTTGGCGCAACGCGAGACTCGTATGGACCATTAAGGAGAGCACGGGCGGAAATGTTCCCCGCCTGTTTGTGGCCTCTTTTTGGTTCCATAGACAGTCCTCTGTCCAAGCTCTCTACCTTTCTTCGGGAGAGTCGGAGAGGAGACAGCGAGGTACCTCAAGACGAGCCGGTAGCACGGGCACGAGAGGAGGGATTGACGGAATAAAGGAGGTTCTGCATTGTTACGTTACTCTCCCATAGCTTTATCCCTCTGATCCCCTCCACTTCAATCTGCTCGCCTCGTTTTTTTTTTCTTTTTTCAATTTACAGGATTTGTTTTCTGTGTGCACAGCGAGGAGGACGAGGCATGCGACTCATCTTTATCCTGGTTTTTGTTGCGCTTCCTCCTCCTTAACAATGCATGTCAGTAATTAGCCGGCCAGTTTGGTTCCAGGCTTTTCGATGGGTTGCCTCCGTGTGCCAACTTTCGCCTTTTGTTCTTGCCACACAATGCCGCCCACTCGCCCTCGGTGTCTCTCTCCCTCTCTCTGCTCCCTGCTCCCCGTCTCACACCCACACAGGGCGTTACACAATCTATCCAAATGTGCTCCGCTTTAAAACCCCATTACTCAGCCCCTGTTGTTTTGTTCAACACAATTAAAAGAACAGGCCCTTCATGAGAATTCAGAGAGCGCTGCTCCATCCCTCCCTCCTCCATCCCCTCCTCTTCTGCGGCTCAACATTGGCTGAGGAGTTACTGTGAACAGGCCGGCTTAGTTACCCCTAATTCCCTGGGTTTTGTTTGCATATAGGCTTAGTTTAGTTTCATTTGAAACTACTCAATGCCATGCCTCTTCCATGGCTGTAACTAGACCAGTGAGCAACTTTAGAGTCCAGTCAGCCAAGTGGAAACGGGTAAGTCCACACGTGCATAGACCCGCGCGCGCACACACACGCGCAAACGCACAGTTGAAGAGCCTGATGAGGTTACAGGGTCGAGAACTGTTATCTCTCTAAGTACTGACACACTTCAAAAGGGTGAAAAACTTGTAATGACTACCTGGTTAGGCTTTGGCGGAGGGTTGGGTGATAATTTCAGGCTCTGGCCTTCCACACACACACACAAGTGTACACACCCTGGAGGCTGGGCTTAGTTCAAAGTAAAGCTAGGTATATGAGAGAGAGAATGCTACTGGTCCGTCACGACCACGAGGTCAGCGCGGTGTCAGGAGGGAATACAAATACCCAACCTTGATATGATATGAAGTTCAAAACGAATGTACATCTCTGATGAGGCTTGTGGAACAACTATCGCATGAAGAGCTGGAATGAAAATTGCCCCGGAAAAACACATAAACAGGACACCAAATGATCTCTCTCATCTCACTCCTTAACAAAGCACTCGAGACAACCGTACCGCTGCGCCGCACACAGTACATTGTTAAAACCAAGAGGAGCTCATTTGACTATGTTTAACATTTATTCAGCACAATATGCCGACACAGATTAAAGCAATCAGCTTAATGCTGGGTCATTGTGGCCGTCGTTAAAGGCCTTGATGGAATTATGTCATGAAGTGGACTAAAGCCATCTGAGAGGCACACAGGCCCCCATTTAGCCAGCGGTCTTTGTTGCAGACTGGAGAGGAGGTCGTCTCTGCCCACCAAATGACAGGTGAAAAGATCTGGGAGTTGTCTCAAGTCGTCGACAGCTCTATAATTCACACGAGGCAAGACGTTTAACAACAAACACGCATAATGGCTTTAGAGTGCCCCAGGAAACTGGTAAATCACTCGTACGTGTGTCCGACGGCGAGCCCGGCCAACATTAACCTGGTGTCTCTCGGCAGACAGCAGCAGAAAGGAAACACCATGATGTTAATATAGTCTGTGCAATGCTGCGCAGAATCGGCCAAATGTAGGCCTATCATTTACATGTCTAATCAGACATTTGAGCCGTGTTTTCCCCTGTTGAATCATGGACCAAATGAATGAACTTAACCTCTGACACCTGCCACTATCATTGCTGCTACACTGCGCTCGACAGCAAAAAAAAAAATGACATCCATTGATGCTTCGCGCAGAGCCTGTTTGTCCTCACGGCTGAAAAGGTCTGTGGTGTGGTTACAAAATGCAGGCTCAATTCTGCGTGTCCTTAAAGTGGATAGTGTTTAAAAATCAGTGAGGTCATCAACAAGGGCTCGTATTAATCTTTTAAACACTTTAAAAGACCGCCCAGCTCAAGCTTAAAGCTTAATCAGTGAATAAATAAAAACAACACATTAATCATTTCATTGGGACTGTTGACTGTCCTCAACAATCCTTAAATGTTATTGGACAAGAATCGGGTTCCCCCATGTGAAGCGCGCACGCACACACACTTTGCCGTTTGTGTTCATGTAACCCTTTGTACGAGCTGATATTGATTCCTTTCCTTAATGCTCCTCAATAATACCCCCCGCCCCTGCAGACAGTCAGATACGAGCACATAACAGGGGCACTGGTTTAAAACCACGAATAACATCATCGCTGAAAGGAAATCATTGATCAGTGGCATTATGGGAAATTAAACTGCGCCCCAAAACCGGATCAAAGTGAATCAAGTGGCTTAGTAGGCTCTAGAGATGGATTATCACACCTGCTCTCTCTCTCTCTCTTGGACAGACACACACACGCACGCACGCACATGCACACACATGCCCACGCACACACACGCACGCACCCCATAAAGACAATACAGTAAAAATGTTAAAAGATATAAATGAAGTGTGCACACAATTGTTTTTCAGGGCCAGAGCTCTTCACTTCAGTCGCAAACAAGCACGGAAAACTGCCGACTTCAGCCAACTTCATTAGTCAGAGCCAAGTCACTCAAAGACTTCAAATAGTGAACTTTGTGTTTCTCTTACTCAATTGTGACAATTAGCAATTTGTTCCTTCTAAAAATAACCATTTTATAACGCAGGCTTGGACAAATGTGAGCCGTCCTCATGTCCCCAACCTGTGGAGAGGTCCACTGGGGGAATGAATAAAAGAAAGGGGGCCCCTGCTGGTTCCTCTGGCCATCTATTGGTGCCCCGAGACCAAAATAATCTGCCCGTCCCCCCTGTCCCCCCCCGTCCCACCAGCTCAACCACTGGCCCCTTAGGGCTTCCAGTCTGCTGCTGGTGCAGCCTCTTCATGTGTAATTAACAGCTCCCAAGCTCGAACAGAGACTTACAAAAGAAAAACAGTTTTTAAACTAATCACTCCTTTCCAGAGCAATGATTAGGTTTACATCGCCTCCGATTTCTCCCAATATCAACTCGACAATTAAGTTCATTTGTTCAGAAGTGAGCCTTGAGCTCGATTACGACAGTCGTTAGAGGACATTTGATTCATGCGCATCAGGGGCAGACGGTGGTGTCGTAATGTAACAATCCAAGTCATTATTCAAACAGTTTGCGGCCGACAAAACACATACGGCGCGTAACTGTTAGGCGTCATGTCCGAGAAGCGTCACGGCAACTGTGCGCGAAGCGATGCAGGGTGAAGTGCTACCCTTAAAATCATCATCATCACCGTTTGACATCAGACGCCTCACGACAGAAAAGCAGTTTTCCAGTGTTGAACAATTGTGCCTGGCTGAATGAGTACGCCAGTGAAAAAGGCTCATTGTTGGTGTATTTGGCAGTACCAAAAACACATCCGTACGTACACAACAAAAAAAATGCATTACATTTAGACTGCTTATTAACTTGCAACCATTTCCCCCAGGGAATTACAATGCAGGTCATGGGATATTTCTACTAAAACATTTTTTTTTTAAATCTTAATTCGTTCATATAATTCTGCACCGTCAAAATAACAAGGTTAAAGCAGTATAATTAACAGGATATGATGCTGAACTAAAACCCTACAAGATTTTGAACTATTATAACGTATTACCATATTTACTCTGCTTATGTACTATATTATTTTATTAAAATAAGTCTAAAACTGTTAAAGAACTTTTGTTTGTCAACTCCAAGACATAGATCAGCCCCCGCCAAGACACAGGAATCTGACACAGTACAAAGTTAGCAACATCAACTCCACTTGTACTTACATTGTAGCCCAATCTACTTACACCGGCAAATCCAGGGCTTACATTACACTGAAATAAGCGCTGGATATTGGCAGAATAGGCTTACCGCGACATTGTTCTAACTGGGCTTTTCTGGGGGAATTTTTCAGGCCTACTGTTTAAGTGGGGAAAATATTGAGGACACGAATAAAGTAGTGGCTGTTGGCCACCGTCTAATTCAGGGGAAGAAGTTCACGGGATTAGATTTGCGGGGCCTTTTCTCCTATCAGATCATCTAAAATGCGAGTGATTACACCGGTAATCAGCTGCAAGCCGACACTGGCACAGTCTGAGTTTAAGAGATAAAGGGGCGAGAGACCGAGTTAAGAACGAGAGAGGGAGAGAGACCTGCGAGAGAGACAACAGAATCACGAAGAGGAGGAGGAGGAGGAGGAGGAGGAGGAAGGTGGCAGATTATTTCTCAGTATTATCACAAGCCAAGACGGCCATTCTCCCTCTCTTTCAGCTTTTTCCTGCTCGTTCTCCCTCGCACGCCGGTTCTATTCAGAGATCCGTCTGCGCTCGGCCAAACAAATGGCTGACACCGCTTCATGAAAGCTGCGGATCGGCGGCCCGGGCCAAGTGGGGCTGTTGACAAGCAAGGGCAGTGAAAGCAGAGGAGGAGAGGAGGGCGCAAGACAGAAAGAGAGACAACAGAAATCCCTGCCGTAATTCCCCGAGCTGTAATCCACTGGGTTTAATGCGGTGTGTGTGTGTGTGTGTGTGTGTGTGTGTGTGAGTGTTCAGGGGGATTATACATTTATCATCAATGTTCATCCCTGCTCTCATACGGCTATGTGTGTGTATATGTGTGTGTGTGTGTGTGTGTGTGTGTGTGTGTGAGCGCCGAGTAAAGCCAGCTTGTATAGAAGGCCCAACAATACCGACTGAGGGATTTAAACCCTCCCTCTCTATCATATAATCACATATCCTGGCCAATTCAGTATAACGACTATGCTATTCACTGTGGCTGATCCCAGCGATTAGTCCTGATCTGGAGGACCCCTCCCAACCCCCCCAAAAAGGAGGGAAATATATACACACACACACGCACACACACTCCCCCTCACCTATCCCACTTGTCATTTTTTTCCCCAAAGCTGAGCATCCCCTCGTCCCGGTGTTTATGTGACAGCTAGTTACAGTAAGTGTAATAATCCCAGCAGGAGTAATCAACACTACCAAGCTTTTCGGTGTAAGTTAACTCTATCAACTATGGGTCAAAGGTCATACCTGGTTCAGTAAAAAACCCTGTCTGGTCCGAGCACAAAAGGGGGATTTAAAGGTTTGTCACCATTAGGAACCATATTACACGTTGAATTCACTGCCGCAGCTCAAGTAATCTCAGACATATAGATTGCCCAGAGATGTACGTCCCCCTCTCTCTCTCATTCATACGGTGCACGAGACTGCGCGTCCGGTCGAGGGGAACCAGAGGACTGGAGGTTTAGTGCTGGTGTGGGCCATTCGAACAGATAACGACGACATGCTATGGCACATTAAACCACATCTCAACCACATGTCTCCGCACACGTCGACTCTTGTATGCGGCTACATCGGGAACATTTTCAGAGGACAGAATTGAACTGGTGGGAAAAAAAAGGCAATAATGTGATACCGAGCACAGGCCACACACCAGAAGCGGTTAGTACGAAGTGATATCAGGGAATAGAAACACCTGCTGTATTAGACAGTATATCTTGTGGGAAAACATCGCAGAATGCAAAATATAGTAAACCTAATTAATTAAAGACACTGATATGACAACCATTTTTTGTCCAAGATTTGGTTGCCTGCAGGACGACAGGATAACGTCAACCCTCCGGTGAGTTAGAGATGTTTCTTTTTCAGGATTAGGCTGCCGATGGTCACTTATTTAATGCCACACTGAACCTGGCTGAACTTTTGTTAAGTGTCAGGCGCTGCAATGTTTGCCACCTGTTGCGACTTTGCAGGGATGCGATTGTTACCAAGTGTCACCTATAGGCCACTTGTGGAGCAGGGAATCAGGCCCGTGGATACACATCCACAAAAACCTGCAGATCCAGACAGGTTTATTCAGGAGTATGAACAGAGCTGATGGCATCAGATTCCGCACTGGCGTCTGCGGCTTAGATTGGCTTTAACATTGTCCATTGGCTACAAAGAGGCATGAATCAAACTGAGAAAGAATGATGAGTCTTTGGTAAGAAGGGGTAAATGCCCAAGACATCAGACAAACAGGCTTTCACCATCAGCAGACAAACGCTGGGACGTCTTTCTCATAAGCTGACACACTAATTCATGGTGCACGGACGCTCACATAAACGGACATTTAGTGAACATGTGTCTTGCAGATGTAGTAGCTGTAAAAGAAAAAAAAAAAAAAGATTTAGTATGTATATAGGAGTGAGCGAGAGAAAGAGCGATGGAAATATGGAGAGACAAGAAATACTTGAAGAATGCAAATATATGAGCAGAAGAAAGAAGGGACATTAAATGAACATTAATTCTCCCTCAGTAATTCCCGCTTCTCAGCATGAGGAGATGAAAGAGGAGCGATGTACTTCCTGATATTTATTTCTCCTGAAACACACGGCTGAGGTCCTGCTCTGAGAGACCAGGCCCTGGATGGGAGGAGACGGGTACCCCGGGGGCCCCAAATTGCCTGCCTTACTAATTAGCGTAAATATGCAAGACTGGGCCAATTGAGGATTAATCAAGTGTTTATTTTTCTTCACTCCTCCACTGGAAGCACCATTGTTTTGGGAAAAGGAGATGCAGATGGAGAGAAAAAGAAAGAAAGAGAAAAATGTTGGGCGCGGCGTCTTGGACAAATGAACTATTTCGATGGGTGAAAATGTGCGTGCATGTGCGTGCGTGCGTGCGTGCGTGCGTGCGTGCGTGCGTGCGTGTGCGTGGAGCCTACTGTAAATAACGTGGCAGTGCCGCCCTTTTGAACGAGCGCGGGTAGAGGTTTCTGTCATCAGCCCCATGTTTAACACAGAGGAGAGTGGCGCAGGTTGTTGCGAGTGAGTGAGGACAGAACACCCAGCGCCAACGGTAAATGCAAATGATGTGAAGTACCAGAAGGAACGGCGAGAGAAGAAAGGAAGCGGTGAGGCTGACGTTTGAAGTCAAGGGGACACAAACTCTTTGGATACAGCATGTGTTGAGATGAGAGTTCACCATTCACCGCGGCTCAAATCGCCCGCCTACAACAGATTTGCTATTCTGTGTGAGCATGGCAAATATTCAGGATCAAAGCCTTATTGTGTGGGACATCTTATGATACCCACTTAAGATTACATAACTTAAAAAGTAATATTTTAATAAATGGCTTAAGTCTTAAAAAGGTAGGGGACTGCGTGGTAGATGGTAGAGACAGAAGTATGTAACTAGAGAGAGCGGAAATAACATGCTGCGTCCGTGTGTGTGTGAGTGTGTGTGTGCGCGCGTGCGCGCCCGTGTGTGTGCGTTCACGTGTGTGTAATAGATGGGGCAGAGTAACAGGGCAATCTGTACACAATTAGGACTTCATTAGAAAGTTTGAAACAACTCACGACTTCCATCTGTTCCTGAGCCCTGCTACGTGAGATTGGAGCCGACAGGTGTCTAAATGTTTATCAGCCGCGCAGCGTTTATTCTTGTGTCACCGAGTTAGGGGGAAAAATGACCCGCACTAATCTAATTCAAACTAACATCCACTTCGAAAATGTTGCCGGTGTGGCAGGAGTGAAACACATGCTGTGGAGTTAGTACAGTGTGTGCCCGGGCTTGGAGGATTGAACTCTTCAGCCCCATGACAATAAACATGAGCGCGAGCACGTGCGCGAACACATGCGTCATATTTGTAAGACAGAGTCATGAAATGTGTCCAACGTGTAAATAGTCAGGGTGTTCAATGTTTCATATAGTTCAATATTTCATAAAATGATTCCATTCAAGGCCTCTTGGCCACTAGTAAAGTCCATTCAAATGACGTTGGGCTTTTCACAATGACTGCAACTAAATGCAATCTCAACAGTGCCACGACATATTTGCCTTGGCAGTCAATGAATAAAACGTATGTATGTGGTTTTAACCACTGACCACCAGCAGTCAAATTACCGACATGTGAAAGGAGGACCACATCTGGCTGCTGCCCCTGAAGCACCTGGTTCGATAGAAATGCAGCTCGTCTGCTTACGGAACAAAAGCCCAAATCTTCCCTTAAAACATCGAAAATAATAATAAAAAAACGAAGACACATTGTCGTTTCTCGTGACGCTTGCAGCCTCGCTATCCTCATTGAGTTATGCAGGCCATCTGCAGATCCCAAACAGAGCCCGCCTTAGGTCTGCACCCACATGAATAAATGCCAGTGCAGACGGCTACCATGGAGTGGAGACAGGCCCATTGATTTCACCTCTCATTGCGGCCCCTTTGTAATTCTCTGGCAAAGTCCCTGGTCACGGAAACATACTGTCAAGAAACACAGAGAATATATACATCATTTCTGTATATATGCTGGCATAGGGTTTACAAGAGCAGCTCATGATTCATTTTATATTGAAAAAAGTCAAAGTAAATTGACAGTATGTAAATAAAACAAATTTACAGTCGCAGCCTCTGCGACATCAATAACATACGAGTCTTCGAATTTATAAGCCGTATCATGATCTGCGTCCGCCACCCCAATGTTTTAACCCCCTGCCTTGCCCCGAATCAGTCCCAATCCCGCCTCCTTATGCCACCTCCTGAGCCAGGCAATCGCTTACGTCGAGGCGTTTTACACAGATCTGTTGGCAATTTGCGGCTTTACCGTGGAAAAAGTCAATGTAGTAATGAGGGGGGAGAAATTCATTAAACACGTGTGCCACGTCATTTTCTCGAGTGCGCGACGACAGATTCGCGGGGATGTTCACCCGACGCATAATCGTGCCTCCGTCTGCTCAGCCTGCAACGGCATGAAACATTTAATCTGGGATGAACACTTTCTGTCGCTTTCTCTCTCCCTCCTAGGACCTTCTCGCTCTACCGCCCCCCCCCTCGCCACCCCCCCAAAACCCCCGCTACCGTCTATCTTCCTTTCTCTCCCTCTCTGGATCTCTCTCTGTGACTGCCAGAAACCACAATCATAAAATTATTAAAATGCTGTTTGGCCGCCATTAATCAGCGGTGGTGATAAATTCTCGTGTGGGAAGTGACAGAGCATTAGTCACATACCTCTTGGCCTCAACAGACAGAGAGTAATGAGCCACGAGCCAGACCGGGTCAATCATAAACTCATCAAATGCGTCATTTAATTTCTTCATTTAGACAAACACAATTTGTTTATGGGAAAGATATCAGGTGTTGTGGAATGAGAAACGGCGCTGAAACGCTGGTACATTAATCAGGGCTTGATTACACGCGACTCCGCGGTTGTTTATCCTAATTTCATTCATTTCCATCAACAAAGCAAACACAGACGAACACAGCCATTAGCGATGGTTGGGGATGGCACAATTACAGACTCGTATTAAATAAAGTGATGATGAATGGTCCAATACAAACTAAAACAAAGGGGTTTTTATTACTTCAATTCCGTGCCGGCACTCGCCCTCCTGTGTGTGTGTGTGTGTGTGTGTGTGTGTGTGTGTGTATGTGTCTGTGTGTGTCTGTGTGTGTGTGTGTGTGTGCGCATGTGTCTGTGGAGCCTCGCCGGTATGGGAGGGAGAGGAGACGAAAAAAAAAAACACTTTGACAGGAGCACTGACTCCTTTGAAATGGCAGTCGGTTATATACGACGGCCAAACACAACCTTGTGCATGAAAACTTTTCTCATACTCACATTTGCGATCGAAACCAGTGGGTGCGCTTGTTATGGAAGCAGCGCCAACCCGTAAGAGTAACACACAAAAACAAGCATATATATATATATATATATATATATATTTCCCAAACCCCATATGCACACAAGCCCGTAGGACGTTGCTCAAACAAACACTGGAGGATCCCACACACACAAACACACACACACACACCACACAGAAGCTGATTAAGATGGAGAAAAAAAAAAAAAAGTCACAGCTAAGTGAGATATTTTTTCTTGATCATGTAAAGCCGAAAGAGTGGGACCAGTGTGTTTGTGGCTTGCAGTCCAGCAGACAGAGCTCAGAACTGCACGGGGAGTCTGTGTTTTCTTCTCTCCCCACTACTGACCATTAGCCATGACACCATGCCTTAAAAGAGAGCCATACAAATATTTATGTTCTACTGCATAGTGTGACTTTAATTTCCGCGGCATTATAATTGTTATGGTTCTCGTTATTGAACATTTTGGAAATCACGGTGGAGGCCCACACAACAATGGAACAAACGTCCTGCAATTAGTTCACACATTAACGCGCTGTATAAGTAAGCAACAGGCCCTTTATTTTGTTCCTACAATTCCAAAAAATGTGGAAATGTTTGATCCCAGAGAGTGCGCTGCTGAAAGATTTTTATTTTTTATTTTAGTTTTTTTTTTTTTCGAAACCATGTGTCGCTGCATGTGAATTCCACCCTCAAAACCATAAACGTTAAACTTCATTAACTTTTATTCACATTCGTACAGCCCACTTTAATATATCACTCAAACATAAACAACAAGTACCACACGAGGCACTGACCTGCTCCGTGTGGAATGAAGCGTTCTGCTTAAGGACATTTCCACGTGTTTTTTTTTTGTTTTTTTTTCCTCAATGGAATGAAACCACCAACATTGCAATTTTCCCTCTACTACGTGAACAAGTGTCACCTGTGACCAACTGCAATTAAACGTTGCTCCATTACTCACAAGAAGCACCGAGCTGCCACATCATTCGCCTCATTTATCTGCATGTACATCTGCCATTCCCCGGGGCTCAATCATGGCTGGTTCCAGCAAAACCGATGCATATAACTGTATATATGTTATAAATGTATGACTATAACCGATTAAATCTAACCGATTGAGACGTAAATGTAAATCTTTCATATAGAACCTAAAAACCTTGGGAGAAAATGTTGTCCTTATGTCCTTTAAAGCAACACCGCCAATCAAATTCAATCACCTAAAGAGTCATTAGAGGGATCCAGCGTGACAAGAGTATGAAGGCCAAGGCTGCCGCAGCAACCAATCGTCATCCAGAGTAACAGGAATGCTGAACATCCATCCATCCATCCATTTGGAGGGGGGGAGCGGCGTGTGTATCACAGCACACAGACACACATTCACATCTATTAACCATTTCACATTTTAAATGCCCCTCTCACCTGCATGTTCCTGGGCGGCATTGCGACACCAGCGCACATTGAGGCACAGATAGGGAAAATCCACATTGTCAACTGACCAATTTACGGCCGGTTCAAATCAAAAAGTTTACAAATTTACACAGATTTTATATCCTTATACCATAAAAACACTTGGCAACTATTTCAACTACGGAGCCTCTCCCCGAGCCATGTCGAAGCGCTGTAAAGTCGGAATTCCTGCACAAAACTCACCGAGACTAACAGTCATGATTAACAACCATGACCGCAGTATTTAGAGAAAATGCGATTGCATTTTGGCATAATTGTGCAGCCCTGGCCTTAACATGAAGAATAGTGTGTCAGAGGGCAGGAATTATTACAACTCATGAAGGCAAGGAATGCACAGGTCTACACTTTGCCGCAATCCATTTATGTCTACTCCAGGGCCAATTTGACAGCTACATCCATTAAACCCCTGCAGAAATATTTACAAACAGACAAACTTAAGATACGGTCTAATACTGGAAAAAAAACACACACACACACACACACACACACACGATGTGACAGGACAACATGTTAAAAGATTCACCTCTGCATTTATTTATTTATTGAATATTATTTCTTACAAAAGGTGCCCCGACAAGAAAAACATTTCCAACGCCGTCTTCTGCATGGTGAGAACTCAATTACACTCTTGTTAGCAGTATGGACTGTTGTTACTCATTCCTTCTCATCTTTCTCTCTACATTCAGAGTATTCACCCCCCCGCCCCAAAAAAAGCCCTGAGCGCATGCCAGCGGTCCAAGGTAATTAAATTACTTAGCAAAGTTTACTTAACAGTAAATGGTTAGCGAAATTTAAGGTGATTGCAACAATTACACTCTTGTTAGCAGTATGGACTGTTGTTACTCATTCCTTCTCATCTTTCTCTCTACATTCAGAGTATTCACCCCCCCGCCCCAAAAAAAGCCCTGAGCGCATGCCAGCGGTCCAAGGTAATTAAATTACTTAGCAAAGTTTACTTAACAGTAAATGGTTAGCAAAATTTAAGGTGATTGCAAATTTGCTTTCATTTCACTTCAATGGCTCGCCCGTTTAAGGCTCGTCTGCAAATAATTAGCGCATACATTTGCATCAAAATCGTTTATACCATATGCTGCGAAATTATGGAAAACGGCAAATTAAAAATATTCTTTTTCTGTTATGGAAATGTCTACATGTTGAGAGGAGAGAGCGAAACAGACAGAGAGGGAGGAGGTGAGGGTGGGGGGAAAGACATCAACCATGTGTCTCCAAACACCAACAACAAGGAGGAGAGAGAAAGGAGGGAGGAGGGCGCAAAAAATGAGTCAGTTTGGATTTGAACATACTCATGATGGGCTTTTTCAAGAGCTCACCAGATGCTGTTTGAAATCTGCCTACAGAGGAAAAACAAAGTCTTGTTCTCCATCTCACTCTCCATCTCTTTCTCACTCACTCACACACACACACGCTGACACACACACACACACACACACATACAGAAATCTGGGAATTTGCTCTAAGTGGCCGACCTCCTCACTGTAATACAGTTTTTATTGCTCCCCATCGCAATTGTAGACTTATTTGATGAGTGCTTTCAGACCCAAGGCCTTCGGTCTCAAATAAAAATGACAAATGCTACTGAAATAAGGATAACAGAAAAAGGCAAAATCAGAAAAGAAACCTGGTGCGTCGACTGGCGAGTGATTTCTGGGGGCGCTCGTGAATATTCTCTCAACTGATCAATCAATGGTTCAACATTTGCAATAATATACAAGCCCAGAAAAAGAAAATAACCAAAATTCGTATCTCACCTGCTCATCTCTTGAGCGACAATTATCTCAAATACATTTGCTTCTGCAACCTGAAACTAAAAAAAACAGTGACAAAGTAGATGTGGACTTGATGGGACACCACAAGTTTTTCTTCCAGTCCGTCAAGGTGTCCCTCAAAGCAAACGTGATTCTTTCGAGGCGAGTATTGATCATTTAGACGATGCCGAGGCGTACTGCAGTGTTGTCTAGTTTTTTTGTTTTGTTTAGATCTAATTTGAATGTATAAAATGCAATATTGTCCTCGTGACATAAGCGGCAGCATAGGCACAGGATGGGAGGGTTAAAAAGGATGAAAGGAAAATGGAGGGGAGGGGTATCGCTAGCTTACTACAGCAAAGGAAAAAAAAAAACAGGGCACAGCAGGACTTGTGTTTATTACACCCATAAAACAAACCAAAAATCAATTGCGCATAAACCTTGGCTCCATGCAGTCCTTATGTCACTCAAGGCGCCCCACCGCTAACAGACCCATCTGAATTGAGTCATTTTTTACTGAAACAAGTATAATTTGGACCAACCTTTTGGAAATAAATATTCTCTGAATATTCACATTTGGAGCACAAGAACACTACTTTGGAGGGGGTCAGGGCAACGGCTTGACACAAAGGGCTCTTACGATGAGGTATGAGCTCCATCCATCCATCCATTCAGCCATCCTTCCATCCATCTCTTTCATCTGGAGGTCAGTCAGTCTGCCACCAATGTCAATCTGCTACTAAGTGGGCGGCAGGAGCAGATTGATAAAAGCTTATTCAGGTATTTGGATTGTGTGTTACAGGAGGCCCAGCTCTGCCTCTCTCTCTCTCTCTCTCTCTCTCTCTGTAAGACATAATTACAACTGTTGACTGGAAGAGTGAGGTAATGGCACATAAATCCAGCTGATCAATGGTTACAGAGACTAAATTACAGGACATCCCACTGTGCCATTATCCTGCCAAACAACAACAGGAGACACATTCCTGCAAAGATGCTGTTGCCTTTGTTTCCCATACAATAATACAATTCTATCTTCATGTCTTCCTACTTGACACCAACCAAAAAAAAAGAGAAAAGAAGTATCAAACTAAACCCCTTCAACGCATTGAACATATGACCGTGCCTGACTATATTTTGTTTTAAGTGAAGACTTTTTCGGGTGCTCTAAACTGCTGAAGAACTGAAAAAGACCATTTTATTCTGCGCGTTGTGATCTCTGACTACTGCACTTAGATTTTGAAATCCAGATTCAAAACCATATATATATATGCATAATAAAATAAATTGTGGTAAATAGAGATAGTATTAGATAGTACTAAATAATAAGGGAAAATACAAGAATCCCTGTATTCGTATTCTTTAAAAAAAAAATGTATCAAGTTGACCCAGCACCATCCATTCTCATTACAGCAAAAGCCCTCACTGCAGTTCAGACTGCTCAAGCTGTCGCTATAATTACACATTTAGCGTAGACAACAGGTAGTTAGGGCCCGGGCTCTGACATCGTTGCGAAGGCCCTCTTGAAACTGCTATGTATATTATAAGTTATAACTGGGAAATTCCCTTGGGAAAAAAAAAATCCCCTTGAAGAGGAAGTTCACCCCTGACTGGTGACAATCACCTTAGTTATGTCATACAGACAAGTGGTGCCAACCAGAGTGACGGTGATGTGACAAAGATGGATAGTGTGCGAGGACCGCAATTCGCGAGTCCTGTGTTGCATTCCAAGGTGACTGCTAAATGGCCGTGTGTCAAATATACAGAGATTTTAGGAAAGAGAGAGAAGATTGAGAAAGGAACGAGACTTGGGCCACGTAAAGAGCCAGATCTTCTGTCCCCGTCACCCCGTCCCCTGGCAGAACAAAGGACGGCAGCCTCCTAAATGTGGCACATTAGCCCTTTAGTTCCAGAGGGGGTAAGGTGACACCCTCCATGTATGTGGTCTGTTCAGCACACATCTGTCAGGGCCTAAGGGGGTGGGCTGAGACGGTGGGAGGGGCCACAAGGACGGCGGAGGAAAGAAGCGGAGAGCCAGAGAGAAAGGGTCTGCTCAAATGTGTGTCCCCGGGACCCCCGCCGCGACGGGGAAGCCTAAGACCCTGTGTTTACTGCGGCCTTATTATAACGCCGCTAACCTCGGCTGGTCACACCCTTCTCTGCCTCCATGTCTGTCATCAGCCAGCGGACACACACGACAACATTACAGGACAAACACGGAGGGACACACTTCTACAGTTGTGATCATTAGCCAGCATGCATCGAATGGGACGTGCAGGAAAAGAGAGACACGTCTGGCAACGGGTGTCTGGGTGGCCCGGCGCACACTATATAACACCGCGCACATCATGTTCCTGTTTCTGGTTCATTTCTTTCTCCGAGGACTCTTGGTTTAAGCTTAATTCAGAATTTAGGGTTACAGTTGTCTAAAGTATAACCAAGGTCAAAACCAAGAGTAGACATTCAGAACTATTAAACCTTCAAAAAACCTCCAAAATATGCGGGTCAAACAAAAGGCTCAAACTACATATAAATGACCAGGAAATACAACTGAAACTGCTAATTCTTACCTAATGTTCTTTTACTGGTAAAACCCAAATGTCTTCAACATTCAAACAAACTGAAAAAGAATTGGCAAAGCCTCATCAATCATTTTCAAGGGGACCATAGGTGAGTCTGTGCAGCACCTCGAGTACTTCTTTTGTAGGTCTTTTAAGACTTTACCCGATGAAAAAAAAATATGATAAAAACATTAAAGTATAAAGTAGCCAATAATAACAAGTGATTTGTGTAACTTTAGTTAAAAAACAAATACTGTGCTCCTAATAGGAGAACACTCATGCACATCAGTCGGCCAACTATACATACCTAAAAAAAAAAAAAAAAATCCACCTACAAAGTCCTGCAAGGTGTCAGAATGGCAAACCCATAGAAAACGTTAATTCACACCAGTGGGCACCTGCCAAGTTCAAGCCTCTGATGAGATCTTAAGGACTGTTTGTTTTGCTGCTGCCAAAGGTTCAAATGGGGAGAAGACGGTTTTGATGACCCTTGGCCCTCGGGTCCTTAGTGGGTGTTCTGCAAACACTCCCTATTGATGTGTGGATAAGGAGAGGATCACTGCTGCGCAGAGCTCATGCTCATTTGAGTGGAAATGGACACTGCTATGAAAAGATCCAAGCAAGTGGCCAGAAAGAAAAGAGTATAATCCACATGTTCGGGTGAGGTGTGTGTGTGTGTGTGTGTGTGTGTGTGTGTGTGTGTGTGTGTGTGTGTGTGT
>JAFBJU010002017.1:286480-347048 GCA_016785305.1 Colistium nudipinnis | reverse complement strand
GTGTGTGTGTGTGTGTGTGTGTGTGTGTGTGTGTGTGTGTGTGTGTGTGTGCCTGGTGTGTGTGTGTGTGTGTGTGTGTGTGTGTGTGCCTGGTGTGTGTATGAACCGATGACTGTATTTTCTTTCGTGACTGCTTGACCTTGAAAGTTCTAAGCTAGGTTACATCTGTAGTTGTAATCCACGAGTATTCAGTTTGTGAAAAGAAATACCTACAAGTGACGGATATCTGTCTGTCTGTCTCCACCATGAAATAAAATGATACTGTCAACAAAATGCATCCCGAGTGCAAAGGTGATTTCCCTACAAGCGGGCTATTGCATGATGGGAGGAGGGAGTCAAGCCTAATTATTCGGAATGCATGATAACTATTCATTCAAAATAAATGTATTGTAGGCGTACATTTAACCGATATCAGGACAATAAAGCGAGTCGTTCTAAAACTCATTTATACGTATTCATAATTGAAGTAACAAAATCATTAAATAATTGCATGTTATTGCTGATTGAATTATTAACAGAATTTGTCTTGAAAATAGGGTGTGTAGTGTGCGGGTGTGCATGTGTGTGTTCAATATGTAGGCCAAGCAGGAAGTGACCCATAAACATATTCATCCAGCTCTTTCATTGGGGGCCAGTGTTTTGCTCCTCCTCATCCCACTCCTCACTCTCACACAAACACACACACACACACACACACACACACACACACACACACACACACACACACACACACACACACACACACACACACACACACACTCACAGACACACACTCAAAGCCCCCAGTGAGCACTAAGCAGGCCAGCGGGCCAGCCGAGGGGGCTCATTACAGGTCCACAGAGCCCCCCGACACAAAAGCCTGAGCCGCTTTAGCCATGGGATGATCTGCTCTCTACTGACTAGAGAGAGTCCATAGACGGACAAAAGGAGGGAAAGAGGGAGGGGATGGGAGAGAAAGAGGAGAGCAGAGGAGAGGAGAGGAGAGCCGCGGGCTTTAAGGATGTCGGGAGACCCCGAGAGAGAAAGCCTGGCGGGCGCTCAGAGAGGAACGTGGGGAAGGAGGAGGAGGAGGAGGAGGAGGAGGAGGAGAAGGCTTAAGCTCCACGGCTACGTCAGGACATTAACATTCACACAACCTCCCAACATCTGCTGCTTCCTTCTTACCCTCCATCCTTCCCTCCTTCCATCCCTATCTCACTCTGTCCGCTAACAACCCGGGAACAAAGACGGCGAGACGCGCAGCGAGGGGACAGATAGACAGAGCGAGGGACGGGGGAGAAGAGAAAGGAAAAAAAAAAAAAAAAAAAGGGCAGACTAACAGATGCGCGAGATCAGATAAAATTTGAACATTTTGGAAGCGAGTGACTTCGCAGCTGCAGGGTCAGATATATCGCTGATATTTGCAATTATGAGACGATCATTTAAATTAGCGAGAGCACTCCAAGCAGCGGGAAACAAGGGCGGAAAGTCCACGCACCAAATATAATAAACGGCTTTATCAAGGTACACTGTGTTGCATATTGTGTGTCACGGCTGGTCACCATGAGCGATATGATCACGGGCCTGGGCTCTCCGGCGAAGACAGTATCTGACTGAGCCAGAAAACCTGTTCTTTCTGGACGCCCCGTGGAAAGAGAGAGGGAAACCAGAGACGTGTCCGACACATTAAGCCCTCTCCCCAGCCCTGCCTCTGGGCCCGTGTCGGCACCACGCCGGCCCGCTGCACTCAGAGCCCCATGCTCCAAGTGTGACGATGCCTCAGTACTACGCAGTACCGCATTAACCTGGAGGTGGCAGGGTAGGGAGAGCGGGCGGTGTGTTTACGGCACGTCTTAGAAAACATGTTCGAGGACACGAAAAGAATCGCAAAAAGAAAAAGGGAAATGATCTCCACCCTAACACAAAAGTCTAATTCATACACGTTAATCGCTTTATGCAAGTGACGTGTGCAAAACAGACTTTGAAACATCCGATCGCAATGCTTGATGTCCAACAGCGAGGCCCAATAAGTTTCATGTGAGGCAAGTGTGGCTGCCGGGTGGTTTACAGATGATGTATAGATGCCGGGTTCTTTCATATATTTCCTGTGGTGAAATTAGAACCCTGTTCTGAAGTGCTGGGCCTTGTTTGAGTGTGCGTATTTGTGTGTGTGCGCGGGCGCGCACGCGTGTGTGTGTACGACTGTAAACATGAAGACATCTTTCTCCACAGTCAATCTCTGCCTGTCACATCAGGCTCGCAACTCTACCCCTCGAATACACACTGGAATATATACACCGCCTGCATGGTGACATTTATGACTTATGTACTGGGAGGAGTGTTTGAAATTAAGCTGCAGTGAATATGAGTCCAGAAGCACTCAAAGCAGAGAATGTGTGCGTGTGTGTGTGTGTGTGTGTGCTTGTGCACGTGCGCGTGCGGTGCTGTGACTGAGAGTGTCGGAAAACAACCATAAAAACCATCCAGGTCCATGAAGGAGCGTACATATACACCAATCAGCAAACGCATTAAAACAGGTACCTGGTTTTCATGTCATGGTAAAAAAAAAAAAAAAAAAGTATAAATATGTTATATTATTAGAGGAGCAGGGTGGCAGCTCATCTCTTTCTAACATGTAGTGAACAAGTGTTCTCTTTATCAGGCATCGTTGCATTTGAAAAGTAATCATCAAATGAAGGAATCGGGAGGATCAGTCCCAAAATGGCGATTGGATCATGAAGCACATTGTGTGTACGCTCTTTTGCATGGGGGTCTTGTCACGTGCAAGCTCCCATCATCAGCACATGCATAAAAGGGTTATGTCAGTGAGTGGCACCGTATTTCCAAATGGATTCTCCCCTCATCCACTTACCAGCAGCCTGCAGGACCATATGCATCCGAACTTTAGCCTGTTCCGCTGGAGTCTGCGGAAGAAAAAAAAAAAAGGGGCAAAATTAGCCAGCAATAATAAAGTTATACGTTTTTATTCAGCGGTCAGGGGCAGCCACAGAATAGACATGGTTTTTGAAACGTTTTTTGAAACGTTTTTGAAATGGTCCTCTCGAAGGAGGAGGATCTAGCGGTTTAGTCCACTGCCTGTGAGATATCACAAAGCACAGGTCGGCCTGCACATGTGACTTTGTCCGCGTAATAAGACGGCTGCGTCCTTTAGGCTGAAATATATTTTACCCATGATAATCTTTAACAGCGGCCATTAGAGCGAATGCTCTCTTAAACTGTCTTCGCGGAGCACCGGGGGACAACTTTGCAAGGCAGCTAGTCTAGTCGTCTTAAAAAAAACAAAAAAAAAAACAACCTTCGAGTGAAAAACAGAAAGCAACAACATCCCTGACACACCAGGGAGAATCAATGAGGAGGAGATGAAGAGAAATTTAAAGACAAAGGGAGACAGGGAGAGGGGGAGAGAGAGCGCGAGAGAGAGAGAGAGAGAGAGAGAGAGTGTGAGAGGGAGAGAGAGGGGAAGAGAGAAAACAAAAGCCGCTGTAACAAGTCTTTGGAGAGTTAGATAAGAGGGCACAGAGAGCACATTTTACAAAGATCACAGCCAAAGACTCAACACATTCCCCCCTTCCCATCGTGTGTGTCTGTGTGTGCGCGCGCGGGTCTGCGCGTGTGCGCATCAGAAACGCTTATCGGGCATCAACTGGGGAGAGCCTTGTGGTTTGACAGCTGTATTGGGAGGAGCAGCCATCCCACCTCCCCCCCCCCTCCCCGACATGCCCTCAGAAGGGGCCTCGCTGTAATTCCAATATCACCGCTATTAGATTTGAGGGTCTTAATTGTCAAGGAAGAATGATGGCTACAACGGGGCGAGGGGCTATAAAAGGCGAGTACATCGCAGATTGCTCTCGGAGGCTTGGCGTGGCCGCGGCTCCCCGTTGCCGTGCGGCGGCGCCGACGGTGTGTAGGATTAGAGAGAAATTAAATGCTAATGGGGATGGGATGTGAATGCGCTGCCTGGGAGCATCGTTTAGACGACAGGGCCGGGGCGTCGCTGACAGGCAGCGCTCCCTCCTCCTCCTCCCCATATAACCCTGCTCTTCCTCCCACCATTCCTTCTCCGGGCTCCCCCCGCCCCACCCACACCAAAAAAATCGGATTTATCAAACTGTAAACTTGTCACTTTGTAAAAATGTCACTTTTGGATGGCAGTCAGGGAAATATAATGACCCCCTTTAATGTAGCTGTGTCAGGATGCTGTATCCTAGATGGAACGCACATCAAGGCACCGCACAGACACCGGCTGACACACGCTTAATGCTGTGCGTGCGTGCAATTGCGTGTGTGTGTGTGCGCGCGTCTGTGTGTGTGTGTGTGTGTGTGTAGCAGGTGACATAATGGATAACGCTCACACTGAATCGCATTGCTCGACAGCTAAAATTACCAATCACCATTATGCCGGAGAAGAGGAAGAATACTTAAGGCCTTCACCCACACCCACACACACGCACGCACACGCACACACACACACACACACACAAACACACACACATTTTCCATTCCCTTTCACAAACTGATTTCACAGTTTTTTTGGGGGGCTTTTTCACATCTTTGCCTTCACATGGGTGAGTGGGTTGACATCTTACAGCAAATGAAGGGATTACATGCTACAAAATAAAAGTAGGATTTGAAACCATTCAAATAGTATTGGACAATTAGCATGACACCGAGATCAGTCCCTGAAGAACCAGCCGTTTAAAGCAATAACACAGCACAGCGCAACTGACGTGTGCGTGCCGCGCAATCATCTTAGTTACAGTTTATTACGACGGCCCCTCCGTAATTACATTAGCATTTGTTTACATTGGCCTTGAGGCATGTGTTCGTCCATGCTTCTTAAATGCACACACACACACGGGCGCATGTGCAGACACAGTAACGATAGTTAACGATCATTTTCGTTGTCGATTAATTGTCAGATCCTTCTTGGACTTGGATTATTTATTTTGTTTATTAAATATGAAACCACGGAAAACATTGTACATGTGTTTTATTGGAAAAATGTGCAAAAAAAAAATTAAAATAAAAAAAATAGCTGAATTCAATTCTGTCCCTGATTGATCAAATAATCATCACGAGTTTAGAATTGAAAAACGGACAAATTATGTCATTATCGTCCGCAGCACTAAACTGATGCTAAAACAGGCAAATTCATATAATGCTGTCAAAACAATGAATTAAAGGAACCCCCTCAAAACAAAAAAGAAAACATACATTTCATGTTTGTTTTTTCAAAATACTCCGCTGTGTGTAATTCATTAGTAAATAGTAAAAAAAGGCGTTAATTGTGCTCCCCAGAGACAGATCTGCGTCCCCACCCCTACCCCCCACCGGGAGAGAGACCCCCACTGCATCTGATGTGGCTTCGCCTCACAATTAGTCCCAGACAAGAAAGTGGTACTTGTTTCCTTCGGAGCTCGGAGAAAGAGGGTGGAGGAGCGGGGAGCGCAAGGTACAAATGAAAAGATGATGAAGAAGAGGAATGTGAACGTAGAGGGGGACCACAGTTGGACACACCTTCCATAGAAGGTTTGAAAGGCATGATTGTTTTGTTTTTTTACCCAGCCATATATACAGTTGAGGGAGTGTGCGTATTCTGTCAACTGTGATACATTGTGAATTACTTTTCCTTAAGTTGCACTTCCGAAACGTGACAAAAAAAAAGTTTCGTAAAGAGTGCAATCGAGCCTGATATAGAATTTCAAATGCTGCTTTCTTAACTTTCTTTTGCACACTTGGACAAATCCCCGTCACCATCCGACCAGCACCTCAGCTGGAGTATACAAACGCATCACATGTTGCCCCCTGTTGGAATTCCATGCAGTTAGTATTTCAGCTTCAGATAACTGCCTCTCGAGCCTTTGGCCTTTAACGGTTGATATGAACAGGAACCCTTTATATGAGATTTGATCTGTGGTCATGTACCGTTTGAGTGCAGGCTTTTTTTTCCCCCTCTCTCAATCTGTAAAGTAAACACTCTCCTTCTTTTCAAGTAGCTGTCATAAAAGAACCAACTATTACTGGGCTATTATTACCAAGGACCGATATCCACACCCATTTGTCTCCGGCTAACTCTTGCCCTCAATGTGACAGGAAGTCCACTGCGCTCGCCTCCAGCTCGTTCACTTACCTCAGCACATTGACGACAGACGCTCCGAGACCTGCTCAGCTGAGCCTAAGTGCCTAGCGTCCGTCCCATTAGTCAAAAATAAACACATCCCATTGGAAAAATAAATAACCCCTCAGTCCACTTGGTAAAAACAATGATACACTGTGTGTAATGAGGTACTGCAGGCAGCAAATGTTATCTATTTATAGTCATGCTCTGGTCCAAGAGATTATTATTATTATTATTATTATTATTATTATTGTTGTTGTTGTTGTTGTTGTTGTTGTTATTATTATTATTATTAGTGCAGACAAGGAGAGGTCAAACAAAGGTCAAATAGGCCGTCTATGGCCACGCTGTGGTCAGATGTTCAGTCCACTGTCTCTCACTAGTAATATTATAGTATTACTTCACTATTAGTTGAGCAATTACACCTTTCAATTTCCTTAACACTGAGATTTGAAAATAACTTAAATTATACATTATGAATACATAAATCAAAAAGTGTGGAACAAATAAAAAGCTGACTGACTGGTGCATTCGTCTCTGCCGTCTGTGCTTCCTCTGTCAGCCTGACGGCATTTCTGGAATGTTTTGCATAAAAACAACCCTCTGCTCAATGTTCCTAACAATTACAAAACTCATGTTTGAACAACTGCAGTAGAAAAGCAATCCAGTATAAAGCAGCAACATCCTGGCTGCAGACAGAAACCTTAATACTGTCGTCACGTTCTCACAAATTGTCCTGCTTCCGAAAAGCAAAGAGTAAAACTCAAATGTCAAGAAACGGGGTTATCAATGGCCTCATTAGTCCATCTACTATGGCAGAGATCTTAATTGAACCACTGTAACCATTCTATAAAGTCTATAAGTCTATAAAGAGGTTAAACACCCACACACCTCTGCAAACACCCACCATGCTGGAGTTGATATGCTCAATATTCATCTCATTATATTTTTAAAGTCTTCATCCGTTTCCATTTTCTTTCATTTGTTGCATTTCGCTTAAGCTTCCTCTGCATCTCCTCTGCTTCCTCTTCCCCGCTCGCGCTCGCACTACCACCCCCCCCCCCCCCCCCCAAAAACCAAAAAAAAGGAGCATCAATAAAAGAACTGTGGTGCAGATTGGAGAAGGCATGAGCAGATTTTCAATGGGATTTCAGGAGATGGCACAAGGGGCAGAAATCTTTTCACTTTTGTCTGCTGTTCAAATGGGTCTGATGAGCCTCAAGCTGGAGGCTCCGCTTGTCAAAGAGGTCCTGATCCCTTGTGAGAATTGATTTCCATCATTTGGGGGGAAGCTGTAGAGACTCGGGGTATATTCCTGCCTGGGAGAGCAAGATAAGGGCCAAATGAACTGAAACCAACTTACTGTACTAAAATAAGCTGCAAAAAATCCCAAACCCCCCCCCTCCCCCCCCCCCCCCCCCCCCCCCCAGCAAATACACAGATATATCCCATATCCAAAAGAGGACAGGGGAAAACAGAGCCCATAGAAAATGCAATATTTCTGTTTTTAATATCGAAGTCTATAAGATCAGGGCAGAGATGGGTTCCATGGCAATATGTTTATTTATATATTTTATAAGGGGGAGAAAAAAAAATCTGCCTATCAGTGTATGTATTTGGGGGGCCTGGGCCACTGAATCGAAGCTCATCTTATATGAAAAATAATGTTGTGTATGGCTATACTTTTATATATAATGGCAATATGGGATCAGGCCTCTTTTACAATGTGCCATACTTCAGGCTAGGGCTAACAGCATTTTATGGCCCGCCAGCAGTTCATCTTCATGTCTCAGGCAGGCAGGAGCACTGCATAATAATGTCGTTTCCTGCCCCCAAATGCTATTTCACAGGCCGGGGCTCATTTCTCAAACTTCACCACTTTTACAATTTCCCAAACTTTTATTCCCGTCATTATTACCAACAAGATTTCATTACGTATTTAGAATGTAAACAAGTCTGAGTAATGACACTCCCCCGTCTCCCTGGAATCATTCCCGCTGATGGCTCTGCTGCTATCTCGGGTGTGCGTATCCACACACACACACACACACAAGTACAAACGCAGCGACAAAAACATGCACGGCCATACAAATGCACAAGTAAGCCATGCCCTGCGGTTTGCCCACACACAACCACTCTCACGCGAAACTGCCCCAACAGAGATACAACTCAAAGGCAGTAGTTTACTACCCCGGGTGCATATGTGTGTGTGCGTGAATGGGTGCGCATGCATGTATGTGTTTCTGATAAGGGGGGAGGTGGCGGGGGGTGAAGGGGGTAGAAGGAGTGAGTTTTATACTCAACCCACATAAATCATGTAGAAGAAAAATGAGCAAATGTGCAGGCTAACTCATCTTCTCCCCATCCGGAGAAAATGAAATTCACTGGAATACCTATCAAAACTGCAATCATCCAGAGATAATATCTTCTTTGGTCTATCTGCACTTTCCGATTTAATTTCCTCCATGCCCTTGACATCCAGCGATACCATTAAGATGAAGCACATACAGTAAGGGAGTAGTTCTCACGTTTTGATATACGAGATCTCGGCGCTTAATGTAATATCATCATTTGAAAATTAATGCAATCTTTCTTTTGTTTGGGGGGGGGTTGTTTTTTTTTTGGGGGGGGGGGGGGGGGGGGGAGGCAGTCGAGGAGTGAGCCACGGCGAGACAGGCGACAAGAAGACAAGTGATATGCGAGAACCGAGAGAGAGTTCATTTTTTTCGGAACCCATCCCCCCCACCACCACCACCCCGTGCCAGAATGACATGCAATTACGTCTGGGCCTGGCCCAGGTCAGGGGTCACTCAAATTACCCCATCATTTAGCCGCGCCGTTGAGATTAGAGAGGCAGAAATAGGGGAGCCCCCTCCCATTCACACCCTCCCATCCCCCACTGTCACATCAAATATCATGACATCATTAGTGTAATAAGCATGGAAGCATGGAAATCTGTTTGCAGATTAGGAGACCCCCCCCCCACCCCACCACTTCCGTTATCTGTCCAGAATCGCTCTCTCTGCGCTGTTTTCACCTCTTTATCCTTCACGATCAAATTAGAGAGGAAGAAATACAAAGAGAATCCAGGGGGAAAAAAATCCCACAGCAATAACAAGAAAGTGTTTGACAAAACAATTACAGTTTGACAACATAGACAATGGCACAAACAATAACTAAAAGAAACAATGAATCGCATTGATGAGCTGTGAACGAGCCCCTCACCTTCTATTTTTTTCCCCACAAAGACAGCTCTCAGCACCGTATTCAGTGACGCCCAGTTTGTCTCCTTCTCGAGGGTGCGAGTGTGTCATGCTGACTACGGCTGTTGGCCCCTGTCTGTCAGTAGGCCACAAAAGCCATTTGCCTCGGTAAACTCTTCAACTCTCCAAGGGACACTTGGACGAAATCCCTCGTCCCCGGAAGCCAGCCATTTATACAACAGTCTGGTGACGCATGCGTGGCAGGCAACGCCAGGGTTCACGCGGCAATTTTGCGGAAAAGATACAAGTAACGCACAGGAAACTCGAAGATGCGCGACTCATCGAGCCCAATTATTAAGACGGCTGATCCCACTGGCGGCTTATAAACAATTGTTCATACACAAACGTGGCTGTTAATTGATAAAGACAACTTTAGGGAATCTCATTGAGAGACAATAAATGTAAACTATTCCTTGACAACACAACTTCCCCCCCCCCCACAGAAATTGTGATCTTAACTAAACCGGCAACACTGGACTGGCTTCTAAATGCCGTCTTCTCAAATCATGTCATCCTGTTAAAACTCCGGAACAAGACAAAAATTCTCCCTCACTCCCTCTCTTTGCTTCTTCAATTCTTTATCAGACGGCGTGTGCGTGTGCGCGGAGGAGCGATGGGTACAGCCGCTGGTTGAGCCAATAATCCTGATGAGGCTGATTCTTCGTGTATTGATTGAGCTGCTGGCTTTTCTTATACTCTGCTCTCAGGAGCTGCGCATATGGACTTCCAGGCCGCTGCAGGCCACCTCTTTCTCTTTTGCTTAATTTCTCCAATTCCAAGCGTTTAATGCAAACTGAGGCGCTTGTGTACGTGTGCCAGCGTCAGCGGGTGTGCGTGCGCGCAAAGACAAGCGGCACCATCGCGGAGCACTGGGAGCAATTAACTTCGGTCTTTCTCCCTGCCATGCTACTGATCGCGAGATTCAGTCAATCTGCTGAAAAACGAGAAAACAAAACAACCACGAACAATAAAACAAACCTCAGACCACATAAGTCATAATTGCCTGAGTAATTGCGGCACCAGTCAATCACTCGTGCAGTTACCTTAACAGGAGGAAGTAATGTTGGTATTCATCATGGAAAATCAAGCAGCAGAATCATTTGAAAAAGAAGCTCGATTGTTTCGTGACTTGGCGGTAAGCAGCGGAGCACTAACTGGGAAACCGAGGCAAATGGTCTCCGCGATAATTATCGAAGGAGTTATTTGCAAAATAACAAGCGAGACCTCGATAGAGAGCACGTGAAGACTGACGCGTGACACTCTGGAGAGCGGTAAATCAACAGACTCGTAAAAAAAAAAAGGGGGGGTTCGCCTATCAACAGGAATAAATGTGAGATAATGAGCAAAGCAACGTTTCGAGCAGCCCGGCCGACTCCATCACAGAGGGGGATGAGATCCGTTATTTACAGTCCTCTGTCCCGAATCGTAATCAGATTCTTGCACTCCCCAGGTAGCTGACCACTTGGGGTGCAATCTCCCCATAAGCATAAACACGGCCGTAAATTCGAACAATCGGTGTTGACGTATTTAAAGTTCCCCGAGACACATATATACAAATGTGTGTAAATGTGTAATCTTTACCTCCCGCGCTATCCTGATGAGCATAAAGACACAGCAGTCACTAAGAATCAAGCGCAAACATGCTATAATCTGTCCCAATAGGTCCACTTAATGCGAAACATACGACAAAAAATACTTTCGCATGCAAACTGCATGCACTAACCCCTGCCCAGAAAACCTGACATAAACACAAATACATTTGTACGTGTGTGTGTGTGTGTGTGCGCGGTAAACTACACCGTGATGGAGCTCGACTGTGCAAAGTCCACAGTCATCTACAGTGCCACTGTTCTACAAGAATTCGGTGAATAGGTTTAAAATGATGATACACATTTAATTCAAGGTGACATTCGACAACTCAATTTAGAGGATATATTAAAACATGAACAACCAGTGGCCTCATTTGGGTCGTCTCTTACATATGCCCATTCCTCCATTTGCTTTTAACAGGAAGACTCCTCTCAACACCAGACAGAGGCCTCCTAATGTTTGCCAAGATATAACTGCCCATAAACATATTGATTAATTCCGTTTATGTATGTAACCCGCTCTTGAATAATTCACACCACCTTTTATGGAGTATACCCCATCCGTCACACCTTGATAGGCAAACGTACACATGTGCAAACGCAAGCTAGATCTTTACGACAGTATATCATGTTCCACGTGCAAGATCAAAAAAGCCACTGCATTCCAAGTGTCCAAATCCTGGCTGAGAACATCTAAGCTATGAATGCATTTTGTGCGCAACTTGCAACAGTACCAATATGGAAAATGAATAAAATATTGGGGGAAAACAGCCCACAGACTACCTCTTTAATCAGTCTTCGGCATACACTAAAAAAAGATATATATAATAAAATAAAATAAAATAATATATATATGTATATATATAATAACATTAAGGAATCATTTCTCGAAGTTGAAATCTGAGGTCAACTTTGATCTGGTGAAGCGCTGAGAGTTGACTGAGAATTGCTTGAATTTTGGGGTCAATCGTTTGTGTGGCATATTCAGGGTCATTTGCGAAGCACGTGGTGGGGCGGGGGGGGGGGGGGATTTGCGGAGGGGGCGGGGGGGGGGGGGGGGGGGGGGTCATTTGCGTAGGGTGCTGGGACCTGCGGTTTAGTATGCAGCGAGGCGAGGGAGGGAGGGCATGTGACATCTACAGAGAGCCGGGACCCTCACTGACCCCTGTCTATAATTCATCCCCTGGAATACGAGGCACACGGACACTCGGTTCCTTCCCACCCAAAAAGGAGAGAGAGAACCTCTTCACTTTGTTGCACGGCAACTCTGACCTCACATTAAAGAAAGCAGCGCGAGAAATCCAGGAGACGTTGGCCATTAAATATTCAGGGCTGTCGCGGGAGAGGGTTTGCAGAAGGCCCCTTAATTCATAGACGGGAGACGACTGAGTAAAGGCCTCGCGCTGACAGGGGGAGGCAGAGGGATGGCGTGCTCACCTGGGCCAGGTAGTTGGGTCTTGATGCGCAAACAGGTAAGCATGCGTGCAAAAGTCCCGCACCCACAAATACATGTACAAATGAGGGAGAACAGAGTGTGCGTGTTTGGAACTGGAGGCAAATGAAACACTAATATAAAAGCTGGACCAGGCCCTCGGGGGCACGGGGCACGGGACACACTACACTCTCCGTCTCTCTCTCTCTCTCTCTCTCTCTCTCCCTGCCTGTTAGCTGCAGGTATTCCGCTCCGATTCCGGTGGTTTCATTAGTAATGCAGATATCATCAAGTGCGCGAGTTTTTGTGTGTTTGTGCGTGTGTGCGTGCGTGCGTGTGGGGGATAAAAGGGAGGTGTCAAATAGAACTTACCAGATGTTCTAATCTTCCTTTGATGTTCCCGGCGTCCCTGCAACACAACAACACATTCCCCCCCCCCCCACTGTAAATAAAGTGCCAACACAGAACGTCATTTAATAAAAAATATTATTATTATTTTTTTTTCATTATTTTCTTTTTTTCCCCCCACAGACACAAAGCCACAGAGGGGAAAATAAACACGTAAGAGACAGAAGAACAAAGCGAGATTTAGGAACATGTCTGAACTCATTTATGATATCTTGACATATTTAACTGCATCTTTACCCGTGGCCTATTCTGCCCATCTTTCATTGGGCCGGCAGGCAAGTTATAGAAGACACCTTTTTTTTACTCAAATGTTTGGTTTTGTCTTTAAAAAAGTAAATTACTCTTTATCCTGACATGCAATTTTCGTATTTCAGAAATGGGAACCAGAGATATATTTTTTTCATCATTGCTGAAAAACGACTTGCATCCAATCGCAGTTAGTCCCAGTTTTACTTATGTCAACCAATGAATCAAGCAGGCAATGCAAAAAACCCCAAAAGAAAAACAAAAAAAGCGTTTTGCCTCAGGCCAGGTCGCAACTCTTCCAATGGAATAGTTGCTCGAGAGACTAAACTGAACGACATGACAAAGGATTTGGTTAATCAAAAGGGGGAAAAAAACATATTAAGGAATTATTAGAATTGTGAACCACCTTTTGGTCCCAATGTTGTGTGCGTTTGCGTCAACAACACACAGCGGTGGACTAATATTGTGGCCACACTGTTGGCCAACAGAATGATAATTCCCGACTACAGAGAAAGTAGTGGGAGCTTATTATCTGTGATTTAATAAAAAAATAAATAAAAATGTGCGCAAGATAATCGGGGTGGCAACGGCAGAATGGCGAGCCGAGGAAGTGGAGAAGGAGGAGGGGCGCAGTCGGTTTTTAAAAAGAGCAAATTGGCAGTAAATAATAGATGCAATTTTGGCACATTTCAAATTTGCAGCAGTGGAAATCAAAAGATCAAGAGAACACAAACAGCCCCCGTCCCCGATCCCTGCAGCCCCCCCGTCCAACTCTGGCCCCCATTACTGACAACTCCACCTCCTCCGCCCTGCTGTATCACTGTGTGCGTGCGTGGGTGCGTGTGTGCGTGCGTGCGTGTGTGTTCGTGCGCCGGGAGGAAGGAAAGCTTATCGACAGGCAGTTGCTAATGCAACCAGCAGCATCACAGTGTAAATCTACACCATCTCTAAAATTACATACCGTCTCATCCATCCCGTCCTCCACCCCCCTTCTCTCCCTCCATTCCTCCATCCATCTACCCATTCATCAGGCCATATCCCAGCGCGGCCACAGACCTAAGCCATTCCCCATATCAAAATAGTCTCCGAAAGAGAGGGGGCAAGGACCGGCAAGGACCCCCCCCCCTCCTCCCCCCCCCCCAAGAACGAAAGGCACGTCGCGAGAAGAGGAAAAAGTTGTGAGGGATGTCGGCGTGTTTGCTGTGCGCTCCGTCAGTGAGCCACATGCAGACAAGTCAACCACTTAAGGCAAACTTCATCTAGCTGTAAGCCCCGAGACCAGTCCCCCCCCCCAAACAAAATAGGCCCCGAAAGAGGGGGGGCAAGACCCAGAAAGGCCCCCCCCCCCTCCCCCCCCCCCCCCCAAGAACGAAAGGCACGTCGCGAGAAGAGGAAAAAGTTGTGAGGGATGTCGGCGTGTTTGCTGTGCGCTCCGTCAGTGAGCCACATGCAGACAAGTCAACCACTTAAGGCAAACTTCATCTAGCTGTAATTACATTACATTCTGACAAACACCCCGCCACATTCATTATACATGATGGGCGCCCGGCAACCAGACAGCAAGACATTTGTTACCGTGGTGACAGTGTGTGTAATCCACTAATGAAGCGCAATTAGCGAGAAACAATCTAACACAGGGGAGACGCAGCGCTCGATCCCTCCTCTTCCTACACTCATTTCTCTTTGCCTTTTTTTTTTTCATTCTTTTTTTCCTTCCCTTCCCGCCTCTCCCCCGCTGCACTCTTTTCCACCACCACTTCTTCCCCCCCCCTCCCCTCTTTTATTTTTGCGATTCATCCTTTATTAAGCTCTTCACTTTCATTTAATCTTCCACTCTTTCATCTGTTGTCCCGACTTCATCAAGGGCAAGCTGTCCGGCACTGTCCGCATCAGGGCCAAAGGGATCGCTCTACCCATTAGACACATTCGGCTCACACACACCAACACACACACACACACACACAAACGCACACGCCGTTTTACATCCTCATCTCTTTTCAAAACAGCATATAATCTGCTGAGGTCTTCAGGGACAGACCTTTCCTTTTCTCCTTATCTCTCTCCCCCTCCCTCCGTCCGTCCGTACTCTGGGCCTTCAACGCAGAGGCAGCATCGATTTGTGAATTACGCCACAATATTAAATAATTAATATACTTGCCATGATTGATGTTTTGCATTAGGCCAATATTAGGTTATCAATCAAAATCCACTTGGTTTAATGTAATAATATTGAAAATGTGTCAGTGCCTGTTCATCCAATTTGTAGTGGAGGCAGGCCAGATAGTAATGGTGGTGTAGCACAAGGCCTCAGAAGACAACCGTGGCCTGCTCACTGCAACCGCAGGAGCGCATTATAGCCTTGGCACACAGGAGGAGGGAGGGAGGGAGGGAGGAGAGTGATAGAGGGAGCGATGAAGGGACGACGCAGACAGTGATGTTGCAATAAGCTGTGGCATGCTTGGTATGTTGAGAAGACGCGCAGCAGTCCTGTCCCATATCTTAGCTCAGGGAAAGAAACCCGAAGGACACACCGCATCCATAAACGTTTGCACCACAATCACAACGCAAACAACAAGAATGCAACGTATTGTTTTTATCACTGTCACTGACAATTGCATCAAACTGAACCAGCAAGTGTTGGTGTTAAACCGACCAGTTTAACGTGGTTCGCTGGATCCCCCCCCGCCCCCTCTCCTCCTTTCATCCACTTCAATCGCGTACTTTTCCCCTCGTCACCTTTTATCTGAATTCGTTCCGTCTCTATCAGTCACCGTGCGCTTTCCACGTCCGAGCCCTTCTCCGTCTCTCGCACTCTAACGAGGATCTTTAAGCCGTTGCCTCATCTTGCCTCATCTCTCTCTCTCCTTGTGCGTCTCCTCACCTGTCATCTTGCCCTCTCCCCATCACCCGTCTGCCCCTCTTTCTCTCGATCCGTCCCCCACCCCATCCCAAACCCCTCACCCTCTCAAACCTCTGCACCCCTGCACGCAGACAATTAATAACAGCGCCAGGGCCCGACGAGTTGCCATTTGTGGCTTTTCTTCTTCTTTCTTCTTCTTTTTCTCTCTCGATACACTCAAACCCCCTCTTCCTGTGTTCCCTCATCCACTGGGCATATTCGTGAGCTGACCTATGCGACTGACTGTAACTCGGACAAAGCAGAAGGCTGGCAGGATTGACCAAAAAAAAAGTTCATTGCTGTACGAAGGGGACGCTAACTATGTTCAGACTCGTTTTCCCAGGGGTCCAGACTTAAGCTGTGTTGGACCCCATTTAACTCTTTTACTGGGGAAAGATTAAAACCTTTGACCAGGATGTCTTCTCCTGGGCACGAATGACATAGAGATTTCAGTCAAAGATGCTGAAGGACGAACAACAGGGAGGAAAAGCATCAAGGAGACAACGTGACACTGTAACGCTGTGAAAGGGACATTCAGAGAGAGAGAGAGAGAGAGAGAGAGAGAGAGAGAGAGTGCATGTGTGTATATCTGCCACAGTCGCACAGTTCCTTGTCAAGCATGTCATTGAGCATTCATATGTTGTTTGATAGAATGGCAGGCCTATTTATTAAACAGTGAATGTGATGAGGACACCAGAGCGAACACACACGCGCACGCACACACACGCTCTCTCTCAAATAAAGCACAAGGCACCAACACTATTCACATCAGTGACAACGGGCTGTTGAACTAAGAGAAGACAAAAGCGTGATATTAAGCAGTTAAGGGATAAAAACACACACTCACAAACGCACGCACAACAATGCCAGCACACACACGCACGCGCGCACACACGCACGCACACAGAAGGACACAAGGAGCTCGGCTTTCGTGCAGGCCTGATTGCCATCTCCATAGCTCCTTTTTAACAGGGTTGCCAATTGAAATTGAAATTGTATTTCGTGTGTGTGTGCGCACTATCAGAGCTTCCTCTCAGGGTTTTATACAGCTATGAGAAGGGTTGGAGTGAGACAGACAGACACACACGCACACACACACAGGAAGGGATAATGGAGGGGTAAGTCAGGGGCTGTCACTCTTCCATGCACAACACAGAAGAGGGAACAAAACACAGACTTATGCCTCTATGCTTTCTGTGTCATTCCGCATGTGTTCGCTCACACACACACACAAACGCCGACTGACGGGTACAGAAGCTGCCCCCTCTTTCCAGTGGAGGGGGGGTGGGGGGGGGCTGTACTTTAGCATAATCCCAAAATGGGAGAGAAAAGCAGTCCATTAAAAATGGGGCTAACAAATTCTGCACTTTATGTTTCTCTGAGGGAGGTTTAAGTGCAGTCAATAAAAAAGTCAGAAAAGGACGACTAAGAAAGGAGGAAGCTGATTTATGTCTGGCTTTCTGCTCTCTTTGAGAAACACACACACACACACACACACACACACACACCTGTTCATATGTGGCCCATATTTGACACCTGGACATGGAGGAGTCGAACACGGACACACATTTCTTCAAACCTCACAAAACTAAAGTTACTCTAACATACAAGTGTTTATGTAATGATAACTTAATTATCAACAAGAATTGATAATTAAAATAAGCAGGAGTTACTCTGCAACTAATAAAATGGATTTATGTATGTGAATAACAGAATTATGGAAGGGAAAAATAGCCCAAGTGTCAAATTGTATATATACTGTATTGTGTATAATATTTCGTAATTATGGCCTTAATGTAATGGGAGATAACTTCTCCAGAGAAAAACTCATGAGTGTATCATTTTGTTCAAAATTAATATCTCTAATCTCTTGCAACAGTTGTGATCAAAATATTGTAGGTCTCATTTCAAATATGGGAGGAAAATTTAAGAACAATATATATATATATTTATATATATATATGTATATATATATATATACATATACAGTATATATATAGTAACTGATTGTCTTATTTGATTCAGGTTGAGCTCGGACAATCTGAACTCACACATACAGACAGAAACACACAGACACACACACACAAACACAAAGACACAAAGACACACTCATACAGGTATTTAAACACACACAATAAAACTCATAGACCAAGCGTGTCTCCCTACGGACTGCCCATATCTGCCTCTTCTCAGCCTACACACACACACCGCCTCAGTGCTGAAAGAAATCGAATCCTGGGGCCAAGTTTAGAGGAAAATTGACTTCTTTTTAGTGTATTACATAGAAGGCGAGCAGGACAAAGACAGAGGGAGGGAAAGCAAAAGGGAGACCCACGGAGAGCAATCAATTTCCCTGCGGTTTCTTCAATAGCCAGCAGTCCTTTTCATACCTCCCAATTAGAACCTTTCCTAATCAGAGAAATACCTCTCCATTATTGAGACGGAGACAATGAAACTCCTCGACGTTTCCGCCTGCGAAAAACTCTGTAGACTGCAGTACCGGTACACAAAGAATACAGCACTGGGCTTTACGACAGGAGTGGGGGGGCGGGGGGGGCTTGTGTTAAAATCACATGTGGAAATCTTTTGGCTCTCGTCGCGGCCCTACAAAAACTGATGGGGAACAATGGCAGCCCGGCGCAGCATCTGTCATGGCACAATATAAAAAGATGATCTTGGCACCGAATGGACACAAAAAAAAAGAAAAAATAAGGAGAAAGAGGAGGGGAGGAGAAGGGGAGGGCCCGGGCGAGAGGTAATTCATTTGCAAATCAGGCCCCGGTGCTCAGGTCTATTTCAAGCTGCCAGTGGGTGCCAGGAGTTAACAAGGTAATCACTTTCAATCCTGCCCTTCAATTGTACATCACACCCTCATCCAGAGAATACCCAGGCCTTTCTATAGGGGCAGAGGGGGGAACTAGCAATCTGCCTGCCGGCTGGCTGCACACACGCGCGCACCTGAAGACAAGCGTGTACACATAGGCAGAAACCCATGTACCTGTAAATAATCACCAGATGTTCTCAACCCGCTGCAAGGTAACAGTTGATCAGTTACTCCGCAATGCTGTTTCCAAACATGATGATTGACTGTGTCACTGTGCTGTGTGTGATTTTGAAGTTTTCCAAGTTTTGAAAGAGGCCAGTCTTTTTTTGACACTTATTGACACAAATATCACCGTCGGCATCACTAAATCACTCAGCAATGGTTATTTATCACAGTCCTCCTTTCTGCAAAGTTGTCCATTTTCCTACTTTTACATGTTTCAGAGTCAAAACCATTTAACGTATGAAATGACGCTTTAGTTAAGCTATTTCATGAGTTACAACTGGTATTATGTTAAGGGAACGCCAATCTTACTCGAAGTTAACTAACTTAACAGGCAATGTATAGTCTTCCTCCTCTAAAACTCCCCTTACAAACCATACGCCTAGACCTTTCCCCCCCTGTGAAAAAGCACCAAGGACAATGCTGCCCTAAACCTAAACGTGGTCCATCCCCAAAAAAAAAACAGAGCGCTAAACCTGCTCTAATCCTTTCTTCCTCTTTATGTCTCCCTCTCTTCAGCCTGTGTCAGCTGTAACCGGCTGGCCGAGAGGCAGTTAGCCGCTGTTAGTGCCTCATCTGCATAATCAATATGACAACCTTATTTTTCTAACGCAAACAGGATTTTGCTGTTGAGCTGTGTTAGCGTGTGTGTGTGTGTGCCTGTGTGTGCCTGTGTGTGTTTGCCCAGTCTGCTTCTGGCTAGCCTCAGTCATGGCCCTCTTTAGCCTTAATTAGATTAGGTGCGATTATCCCGGCTCTACCTTGCAAGTGCACAGACGGGATAAAATGGCCACAAAGGCCGGCCTGTCACAGGGACGGGGCCTCGGTCTGCAGGTTATCAGGGTCCGGGGAGACACGCTGCGTACATTGTTATTCATATCATCAACCCAACATGTCTACTGTGCCTTTTCCACTTCTCTTCATGCACTGAACACACCCCCCCGCCGCCCCACCAGCCCCGTGTCTGCGGCGTCAAACTGGCATAATCACTGGCCAGGGTAAGTCTTTTTCTTTTTCTCTCTCTCTCCCCCCCCGCCCCCTCTCTCTCTCTTTTTCTGCCTGTCCATCAGAAGACAAAACAACATGGCCCCAAGCGCTCCGCAATCTGGCCTACAGGGAGAGATATCAGGGCCGTGTGTGTCCGCGTATCGGTGTGTTTGCGTGGACTTCAAGGAAAAGTGGTACAAAGAAAAGTTAAAGCAGGTCTCGCACACTGTATTAGTAAGCCGAATGAACACGGCAAAGAGTAACATGCACACAGAGGTGCCTGCAGGACAGCGTGGCTGACACCTTGCAAACTGAATCCTACTCCGTTGAGCGGGATTCTAATCCCTCCTCCAACCTGACCAAAAGATGGGGTTTTGAACCTCATACATTTTTTTTTTTTTTTCGTCTTTTTCAAAAATTTCTTGGATCAGATCTGAATGTTGACAGTACATTAACGAGAGGCTTTTTTTGAATTTACACCCAGAAACTTCTTTTGTGGAAAAAAAACCAACAAAAAAAACACTTCTCAGTTCATTTATAAACTGATGCGCCAACATACGGTATGACCACATCCCCTCTCAAAAACACACTCGGCATAGAGTAATTGTGGCATTTGTATACCTGAAGAAATACGCTTGCCATAACATCGCTTCAAACGGCACTATTCATTTTGATTAATAAGTGTTTGGAAAATAAGTGCAATGACTTGTACTCATTCTTATTTTCTGAGAGACCCATTTCCCCTTAAAAACATTTTCCACATAGAGCTCGGTACTGACAGATTTCCCGCCGCTCTGAGTGGACGCGCGTGTACACGGAGGGAAAAGGAAGTGAATTATTTTCACTCTGATTAGACAGCACTGCCCAACATATGTATACACAACTGCACATAGTTTCCATGCAGTAAGATGTGGGCATTGAGAGAGGCAGAAATGGAGAGGAGGGGGTATATACAAGAGGATAAAAAGAAAGGGACAGAATGATGGAGAGACACACAAACATAAGTAACTTTAGTTGGACTTGGGGGGGGAGGGGAGAGAAAATGAATGAGAAGGTGGTGGCACATTTACTGTGTCTCGTGGGATTTTTTTTTTATCAAGATATAGATTTTTCTTTTTTGAGTATCTCAATTAATCTGGGGGATTTTAACCATACTAAGGAGAGAAGGGGGTTCGTAACTTTTATGCGGCTACTCCATGTTCAATATGAGCAAAGCTCCAGCCACTCTATCAGCGACACGAATAAATACTTCAGGCGTCACGTTGGATTTTACGCGTCTTCGCGTGATCGGTAACGGCAATCGATGGAGCCTCCGCGATTATCAGACGCTCCTCTCAGGCAATATTTCCTTCCATAACCGACTCATGGTAAATAACCGTGCGTCTGGAATGCCGCAGACCCCGTCTGACTGAGGGATTCTTGTCATGATCAATGCCATTAGGCGGGACCTGCAGCGCTGTATTCCTGTCTCGCAGCCAAAACGCATCACAGAAAGGTGGTCTCTGCTGACTTAGGCGGTCCTCTGCTCGTCTTTCTTCATCTACTTTGTCTACTGTCCCTGACCAAAAAGAACGTATCACTCCCTCTCCCTCTCCCTCTCTGCAACGTATTCTCACTCTCAGCTTTTCTCATAAAGACTTCAGTCAACACTTTTCCTTGCCCCCGGTGCAGCACTGGAGTCGGGAGAAAAAAATTAAACATTAATGGTGTGTCTCTTTTACACATCGTTCTCTATAACAATCTCCTCCTTCTAGTTGCCCCGCGCTGCGTTCAACCCCACTCTGTTTCCTCCGAACCCAACTACCCCCGGTTTTTCCCAGTGAGAGGGAAAACACATTTTTTGCCGACAAGCGCATTTACATAACCCTCCTAAATCGGAGCTGGCCTGTCATGTTTGCTGCTCCTAACCTGCTGCTTATAATCCTCCCTCCATACTCTTCTGATCCATAAAGCAGAGCAGCCAGCCACTTCAACGGCGGCCAGGCCTGCCATCGGTGGCTCCTCCTAAGACAGGTCCGTAAGAAGAAGAGAGTAGAAGAGGGGGAGGGGAGGGGGGGGGAGAGAGAATAAAAGAGAGGAACAGGGTAATTGGATTGGGGGGGGATCTTCTATTTGGCCGGGTCTGCTCTCTGTCATCACGCTCCAGGCCTGGCTTCTCTCAGTGCCTACAGCAGCTCTCCAACACATCAACACACAAACACACAGCAACTCAACTGTGTTAGCATCGCGACCGCTAACCGGGCCAGGAGGCGCGCCGTCCCGTGCACCACTGAAGCCCGCAGAGCTTCCAGTGCGGTTGCCTACTCCTTTAACAACTCGCTAAATGGTTAAACAGCTTACAGAGCGCACTAAGTGGATTGTCACAGCTCTCCATCACTCACTCGGGGTGTCTCTCCTGCGATTAAAAGTGGCCAGTTTTTTCTCTCTCTCTCTTTCTCGCACCCACGCGTGCACGCGCACACACGCACACACACACACACACACACACACACAAATGCACACAATTTCTGCAGAAGAGAAGCAGGGGATGTAGACAGTGCAATGCTACAGTAACAGACTGTCAGGACAACAAAAACTTTTTTTGGCCGCTTAACTGTCTTATTCTTCAAAATGCTCAAACATATACAATTATATATACTTAAAAAGTTATAATATTTACACACAAAATATATGTGGATGATATTAAAAGATTATCTGCGACATCGGTAGCCAAAAAATGAAGGATGCATTTCCCTGAATGCATGCTCAACCTTTACTTTTTTTTTTTTTACTTCACTATAGCAAATGCCTTGGCCCCAATACATTGTCGGACCAGCATTACTGTGTCGGTGACAGCTTTGCTGAAATTGTAACAAACCTTGAGTTTGCACAGGTAACTTTAGCCCAGCGAATGCAGACTATAATCTGGACTATGAGGGAGATTCTGCCTGTATCTCCACTTGCCTAACTTTTCTGTTGACCTAACTCTCAGTTATTCTTTTCTGCAAGTTTAGCAAATAAATAAACTAAATAAATAAAGGGTTGGCTGGCCATATGCGCCTTTTGCACAGCCCATGTGTGAAAATCCGGGTATGTGACCAGGATGTACCCCAATGCTGAATGATATCTGCGCTCAAGACCATGATGCAATACAACTGGCCATTATTAGTCACTGGAGGTCACTTACAGAGATTATTGAACCTTTTTGTAAGATTTACTGGAGTTATTGAGTGTTGACATAAACATGCATCCAAAATGGGCGTTGTAGTGTTAGAAGCTATAGTGCTATTGACAATGTATAATATTAAATAATAGACACTCCATTTTTGTTATCCAAGATGGATACGGTGCAGGGTGATGGGTAGAAAACGATATTAACCCATTGAGTCCAATGGAAAAACAGTTTTTTCCTTCATCGCTGTAGGTCCTATAAGGGGATTTGTATGTCATGTATGTTGCTTGCGTGTGTCTGTGCGTGCTTAAATCTCCAAGTAGTGAAGATTGTGTTTACATGGCCAGGCTGTTTTCCATCCAATCTAGGCTCATTATCTGCGTGGAAACAGCAGCTAATGCACACAGCCATGGGCCAAGAAACACTCCAGCTGCACGGCTCTTTGTGTCTTTTGGGACCTGTTTGTGTATGTGTGTGTGTGTGTGTGTTTGTGTGGGTGTGTGTGTGTGTATCTGTCCATCCTTTCCATGCAGGCAACAAATCCCATTTCACCACTCTCATCCAACAACCCCAAGCCCCCACCTAAGCTAAATAGGCAAACACACACACACACACACACACGCGCGCGCGCGGACGCACACCTACTCCTCTTCAACTTCACCCAATGTCTGGTCTTGCTCCTGGCCACTAGGCTACCCGCCTTGATGCACACACAAATAAAATACACACTTACAGCTCATTGATTTAAGTCAATGCGAGTGCATCCTAACCTTCCGAGGACGCCGTTTGAAGACTCTCTTACCTCCCCGGACCCGCTCCCAGAGCCAGACACAGCCTAGAGTCCTGCAAGAGTGCAGACAAACACACACAGTGGTCCCATTCACACCACCCATACACACACTCCCGAGAGGCCGAGAGGACGCCGCAGGCAGGGCCCGCTTACACACAAGCGCACGTACACACACAATAGCACTTACTTTCTCTGTGTATTACCAACACTAATGAGCTGATAGATGTTCAACAGAGGCATAGAGGCAGACAATCATTTCCTCCGACCGAGAGAAAATCAACAGTAGCGAGGGTGAATGTGTGTGTGTGTGTGTGTGTGTGTGCGTGTGTGTGCGTGTGTGTGTGTGTGTGAGCTCGTATCTAGGGCCTTGCTTTATTTCTCTCTCTGCCTCACAGCATCTCCGCTTCCAGAGGTTAAGGCTGAGCAATGGAACACAGCGAGCCAGACCAAGGGCCTGTGGGTCCCGTGCGGACCCCTGTGGTGAGGCTGGGTCTGGGGGAAACCCACTAATGAGAGGAATTATTAAACAATCACACACTTAAAAACAGATGGCAACAAGCAGGTTGGTAGAACTGCCTATTTGCACCAACTAAACAAAAAAAAGACAGGAAGACACGTTGTTTGTGAAATACGGCAAATAAAGTCCACCCTTAAATAATGTTCGGTTTAACAATGGGTGTTGTGGAAGTGCTGCCCTTCAGTAGCCCGAAAAAAATACTTCTAAATGATTCTTTCATAGATGAAGACATCAAATATGGTTTTGATGAAAGGTAGACGGCGATTTTATTTCTTGGACCTGAAGCTCATTATACCAACTTCAGTTTTACATGCGCGGGGAAATGATTGGCTCACCGTGACCATGAGAGGTCTCCATTCTGCTCCCCAGCCTCAGCCCATTACTCACTTAAAATCTAAAAGGAAACTGGGTCCTGACTGTACCCGATCCAGACCCGTACTAAATTCCTTCAAGCCTAATCAAAGTCTGAACCACTATAGCAATTATTGCATTTTCAAACACTTATTGTGATTAAAGATATTTTTAATCACCCGTCACTTTATTGTGCAGGGAGAGCCATCTGTTAAATGTCTATTGTACATTTCTGCGCATTAATTACAGGTGGGAATTGGTTCAGAACATCAGGTGAAATATGATGTAACATCCAAATTACACTTCTGTCAGTTATCTGCCTGGGGCAAATCAGCACAACACACCATTTGTTTAATCTCCGTCTGATTTAGGGACACAGCGGGTAAAAAAAACAAAAAAAAAACAGACAAACAATGTACAATACTAATGAAATGTAACCTAACCAGAACAAAGCTACAGCGATTTAAAAGAGATTGTTAACAATCTACATATTAACGATCTTACAGCTGGTTAAATTCTTAAAGGAAGCTCCTATTTTCTCCTCGCAAATACCAAGCCAGAGGTTTACACAGAGCAAAGCTGACCTACTGACCCTGTACACTAGTCTGGGTAAACGTAAACACACACTCACACACACACTCACACACACACAGTCACCCCGACAATCACCCACTTACCCTTTGCCACTGGTGAAAGGCAACAAGATATCTTAACAACAGCTCGTCTTTTTCAATAAATTTTGCATGAAAACACGCCGCCGGAGCACCAAGTTGCCTGCTGTCATACTAGAGGAGTGTTAAATGTTTAATGACGACAACACCACACGCGCACTCGCTCGCTCACACGCTCGCACGCACACACACACACACACACACACACACACACACAGAGAGTCAGTGTCAGGGTGCCGCTCTGAGGAACCCCTCTTTCATCCTGACAGACACTATAAAGCTTTCTAAGCCTCCTCACCACCCCGCCCTGCCATCAACATCGCACCGCTCCTCTCCCACCACCCAGCGAGGAAACCTGGATGTAAATGAGGATGCAGTGTTACAGTGTGTAAGTGGTGAAAATGAAGGGGCTTCGATAAAGACCCAACCCCCATCGCCATTAAGAGCAAAAAAAAAGGGGGGGAGGGCGAATAAAAAAGTAGGATATACTGCATAAAGCCATGTTTTACATATTCCTGGAATGTCTCCGTGTTTTTCTTCTACTAAAGGAGAACTTGTTAAGACACCTGAACTCCCGTGGGAACATCTGGGGGGAGAACAGAAAAATCCATGTCAGGAAGATTTTGGACAGTGATAACATATTATGGAATTCCACTGACAGACTGGCTTTATTCTTATTATTTGAATTGACTTTACTAGTGGTGATAGAGGGGTCAAAACAATCTTATTACTAAATTACCATGAAATAACGTTTTCATAATTATGTAACTTTAAGTTGTTGGAGAGTGGTGTATTTTGGTGATTCCTTACACTCTTATGTTTATACGTCATAATAAATAAAATATAATATATATATATATATATATATATAAAATAAATATATTGTTACATATTATGCTGGCAGGTCAGTACCAGGTTTGAGTTACTTGCGAGGCTAGACATTATGAAATATACACACACACCACCTCACACAAATCAACAAACTTGTGTATTTGAGCACACACGCAAGCTAAAGCGGGGTCAGAGATAGAGGAGGAGATTCCTATCAATGCCGAAGGATATTGAAGCCTTAATAAGAAAATAGATATAGTCTGCTGGCCTTACATTTCACTGTTAGCTTTATTTGTTTTCCCGATACAGATCTAAGAAAGGCAATATGTAATAGCTTCAAATAAATTGTGCACTTTAAAAAAAAAAAACTAAAAAAAAACCACAAGGCTCTGCTCACAAAGAAAAACGCAAGTGAACAGGTGATGACCCCCGCATGGATAAAAACAAAAATGTTTTGTATATATTAAATGTGAGGCTGTTTACTATTATTACCATCAAATATCTTTTAAATATTAATTTCACAATGTGGCACCCGCCAAACTTTTTTCTTTCTTTTTTTTTCAAATATGGTTGTCTCTTTTGACCACTGCTACATAGGTGGGTTTCATCCGCTAATTGCAAAGTTGCATCATCCATTCATCTGAGGAATGGAGATCAAACTACTGCACATACAAATTGCCATTTGGGCAACGTTTTGAACATGTAAATTATGTTTTAAAAACTCAAAGTGATCTTAACAGCACACTCTTGTTTTTTTTTGTTTGTTTTTTTTATAAAAGGTATGCGCTTCGTTGTGAAGTTATCTGTTGAATAACCTGGGCCGACACAGCCTAGATTACGATACAGTTTACCTGGGGGGAGGGGGGGGGGGGGGGGCGGGGGGGGGGGGGGGGGGGGGGGGGGGCGTCCCTTAAATAGATGTATAGCACAGAGATTGGTGTGCATCACTCATGGGATCTATACACACAACTGTGCCACTCAATATGACGGAACACAACTGGGAACTGGGATCAGTTTACACAACCTCTGATCAGATTAACGCATGAACTTCTGGGGAGGTATTGATGGGAGCCGCCTCTGAGTTAGTTACAACCGCACTCGAGTGTGCCACTCCTACAACGTGCGCTACACCAAATCTAGTACTGGTGCGTTTCGCAGTCTTAACACGACGTAAGCTTGCAGGTATAAGGAGCTCTCATTTATTGTTTTTTTTTTTTTTTCCCTCCTGGCATGAGCACTGATGTCATTCAAGATGCATGGGATTGTGTTAAGTTTCTCGACTTATTGCACCTCGGTCCAAAGGGTGAAAAAGCTGAGTTAAAGACATCAGAAATCATCTGGTGACCAAAACTATACAAAAAAAAAATAATAATAATAAAAAAAAAAAGCTCAGCGGTCCCGCCCATATCCCAATGTTCCTATATTAAGATGATATCTTCCAATGCAAGAGGGAACTATAATCGTATCACAGGTCCAGCGTTGCCACATGCTTGATTTCAGGGGGAAATGGGGAGAGAGGGGGACCGATGTATTGATGGATGAGAGGATCGAGTGATGGATGGACAGGTGGAGGAGCTGAGGCTGAGCTCCATATTTGACTGTCTGCATTACACTGACCAAAATAGCGCGTTCCCCTGTGGAGGCAGTAGTTTGGATTGAGCTGGGCCGCCCCAACACCAGTTTGGTGCGTTTGTGACTACCTGTGCATGTAGCGTGTGCTTCCATGTGCACGAGTTGTTTGGCACTCACCCCTTTTTGTCAGGCTTGTCTCTGCTGTTGTCCTTGTCTCTGTCCTTGTCTTTTCCCCTGTCCCTCTCCTTCTCTTTCTCCTTCTCCCTCTCGCGGCCCTTGCGCCGGCTGCGGTCCCGCTCTCTGCTGTGGCTGCGGCTCCTTCGCCGACTGTGGCTGCGGCTCCTTTTGCGGCTGCGGCTTCGTCGCCGGCTGCGGCTGCCACTCCTGCTGCGAGACTTTCTGTGGGGAGAATGAAAGAGATAGATACGAAATTGGGGGAATTTCTATTAAAGATGATAACCTACTGATAAAATGACATTATAATGTTTTTTCTTTCTCCTTTCCTCAATAAATAAGCTGAGGAGAGCACAACATTTGAGCGCATCCAACTCAAATAAAAAAAAGGTTCCATGAAACAGAAAAGATTATTTCCTTTCCTTATTCCAACCAATGCCTTTTTATAACGGAAGTCTGTTTTCATACGCAAATGAAACTGCACACAATAAAAACCTGCAAACTTCTTCTCTGCTTACAAACAACACTTAACAATTAAATAATTTGCAACAATTTACTTTGAAAGTAAAAAATAAAATCTCAGAAGGATCTATTTTGGTGGCCAGAGTCATCCTTCATTGGATGGCAATAAGAATACAGGTTGAAATTCACTGTGACTGATACACAGACACAATCGCGCACACACAAAAACCACAAATACACAGGTCTCTAAAGAAATGGAGCCAATTAGAGGTGTGCTCGGAGGAAGGCCTGTCCTCACTATTGATCCTGACACTGGCCCTCTGGTCTAAAAAAGATTCACAATGGGAGATTTACTCCGCTAGTTATGACACACAAACATACGCCTGCACACGCACACACACAAACCCAGAAAACAGATAATTGAAATTGTAACTCATATCTCAACACGACCGCCACACAGGCAGAGGAAAGTATAACCAAAATAAAACCACTTATTTATGTGACACGGCACATGCCGCTATTAATGCAGGAAAGGGAAAAAAAACAAAAAAAAACCCTTTGACATATTCTTTTCAAGTGGGAGTGTGCACATGCACACGCCTGTTTGTGTGCGTCGAACCATTTATTGAAATCCCAGTAGAAATCGGCAGCTAAGATGCCGTTATTTTCCATCATCTATCATTTTATTGATTTGTCTATAAAAACAGTCGAAACCTGCTGTCCACAAGCTTTATTGCTTTCCCCCCTTTATTAGTTTGCAGTTTGGGACGTCCAGAGCTGTCTCTCTCCCGACAGAAAACTAATCATTTTCTTCAGACGCCTGTCACCATCTTAACAGACAACACTCTGACAACTGTTGCAATCAATTAGGCCGGGGTGATCCTGATCTCTGGAGAGATGGCTGGGCTATTTCCAGGTCTGTTTCGAAAGAGAACCCCGACCCAAAACAATACGTTAAGTTATTTATTTTTTATTTTTCCCCCGAGAACGCTGAAGCAACATCCCGCAGTGGATCTAAAACCTATTTCATCATGAAGTATCTTGAATGATGTCGATTTAGCATTTAAAGGAATATAGAAATGACTTGCGTCTAAGAAAGCGGAAGTGGAAATGAATGTGTTATTTTCATAATTAAAAAATCTCACAAATATTTATTTGACCAATCTATTAATCATTCTCACAAAATATAAAAAAAATCATCACAGCTATGTCTTTTTTGTGCCCAGTTAAACAGAGAAAAGGCACGCAGAAATTGCTTACTTTCTCAGAGGACCGAGAGAACTGCAAATTCTTAGAAGGATGCTTAAAAAATTCTTTCTTAAGTATCTTAAGAGCGGCAGATTTTTTTTTCTCATGATCAAGTAATAGTCTCAGCTCTGGCTACAGCATGGCTACTGTAATCCGAGCAGACTCCAGACCGGAGTATCCTTTCCCCACAGTAACCCCCCCCCCCCCCCCACAGTCACCCCCCCCCCCCTCCCCCCCATTGCATTCTGCAGAACAGACACAGTAATGCAGCCACCCTGAAGTGACGATCAGAAATAATTATCATCGGATTCAGAGGCAGAGGTGCAAAGCAGTCCTCAAGTCGCGGGGCATCGGATTTTGCATCTTTGATGCAGTGTTCACTGGAGCTACAACTCTGCTAGTCGGTGAATCACAGCGAATGCAAAAACAAAAAACTAAAAAAAAAAGGAAAAGAAGAACATTGGCATTTTTGGGGTGTGGAGTCTCCAGGCGAGATAATCCATCAATGACCCGACCAGACCTTGGAACGAGCGAATCCATGTGTTGACAATGTCTGCGTATGTTTGTAATCAAGCGTACATGAGGGGAAATACAACAGAGTTGCACTGTTCCAAGTTTAAGTCTTATATTTACAGCCAAGCAAATTGTGGCCAGAAGCAGCAGATGCAATAAACACAATCTCCCTCTCTCTTTTTCTCTCTCCATTTCACTGTCCCTGTGCACCCCCCCCTCCATATATCTCTCTCTCTCTCTCTCTCTCTCTCCCTCTCTCTTTTTTTCCCCCTCTGATGGCAACGAAAACAGCCCACTTCTGGGGTGTGCAGAAAATTAAATTTACTGTAGTTAATAGAGTGAGCCTATGCTGCTAAATGTCAATTTCCTGACCAAGTCCTTCCCCTTGGAGAATGATTAGCTAATTTGAGGCTGGGGATAAATAGGCTAATGCAGGACACACACAGATAAACGGCCAGAGTTGGACCCCATGCCAAGTCCTTCTCCTGCTTTACATTTTATTGGCCTTATTATCTCCAGGGAAAATGGGTCCCCCTATGGCCTAAACATATTTTCATTTCTAATAAAAGGCCCTCGCTGGTCGCTCCCACGTACCCCCCCCCCCCCCCCCCCCCCCANCACACACACACACACACACACACACACACACACACACAAGATGCACCCTCGCAGACTCCTTCCTCCATTCCTCCCTCTTTCACCGTCCAGTCCATTAAAACGGAGCCCTGCAATTGGCTGGGACCATATTCCCGGTGAATTATCAATAGAGTAATTATGCTGCATGTTGGGAGCTGGGCCGAGCCTTATCGCCGCTGACCCCCCGGTGTGCGCCAGGATATGATCCCTCACCACAGCCCATTGGGGTAATTATGTGACGGGGTGTGAAGCTGGATGGTGCGTTAGCGCTATCGGTCTGTATTCTATTTTCTGTTTTCATTGAAAATTGGACATTAATGGCAGGCACGCAATAGCTCTCGTGCGAGATACAGGTTAACGTCTCCAAAGGCATCTGACCACAGCTGAATCATTATTCATACTTTGCGGTGTGGGGATGGGTAACACATGAACACACACAGACAGACACACACAAACACAATAATCATCCTCACTGTTTCTTTTAACACATCTTGCCCCTGTACTAGCAGCAGGGACCCACATTCCTATTGTTTCTTTCTTTCCCCAAACACCATCCTCTGTACGAAGGCAAAACATATTGTTTTGTCCATATTGTATTTGTCCCATGGTAAAAAAAACACCCAGGGTTACTGCAGGAAACACAAGTGACGTCCTCAGTGATGCCCCGGGCGGAGTCACTATCCATTAGGCCAGTGTGGCACCGCACTGAATAATGGCCAAGTGACTTTAACGCTATCGCATTTCGGAGCTGGCGACTATGACCCCTGTTTGACCAGCTGGTCTTGCTCATGCAAAGTTAAAGCTAGAAAGGAGTCATCACAGGCCCTACATCCACCGTGGCATTGTTATTTTTCCAAAGTCTAAATCTCGTATTTATGACAAAGACGGAATAACTGAAAGTAAGGAAGTGAGTGTTAAATTGTACTGAAAGCTTTTTGTCTGGCCATCTTTTCGACTGCGTTCTTTTACTGTGAAAGAAGCGGTGTGGGGAGATGATGAACCACTACACTTCCGAGTTAATCTCCAGGTCAGCCTGGTGTGCCACCACAATCTACATCCCAGGGTATTGGCCTCTTTCATGAATCTTTCGGAAAACCTGAAAGGTGATTCAGGTGTTATCCGTCCATATTCTATATTTTAAACCAAAGGGCTAGTTACTACTCCACTTGCTGTTCAAGTTTGAGCACTTTTGTCATTTTCATATAAGGAAATTATTGTGTTCACAGCTTCAACTGTTTTAGCTCCGAATCAGATTCCGCGAGTGGAAAAACACAGAGACATCCATTACGCTTCAAATAAGTCGAGGTTTTCCGAGAGACAGGAGAGAGCAAAGAAGGAGAGAAAAAAAAAAACTGGCAAAACGCAAGCCAGTGAAAGAAAGGCGTCCAGAGAGTTGAAGCGGCATTCATTCCACAATTATGAGTTGTGACAAAATCAATAAACAATATTGATCGTGTACTGTTGGATACAGCTAGTAACAGGAGAGTTAGTGCCTTTTGACCCCCAAATGGGCCTAAACAAAATGTGATGCAAAATCGGTAAGTAACTTTCTCCAGAAGTGTTTTTGTCTCTACGAAGGAGGCATTAGGGAACCTTTAAATGTATTTCAAATCTCTGGTATTTAATCTTTGAATTTACAACAAGGCACGCACTCTCACACACACACACACACACACACGCACGCACGCACAGAAGTCGACTTCTCCAAGCGACAGACAGATTGAAAACTGGCCTATTGCAAGTATGAAGATCCATATTTGAAGAACTTCATTAACGCGCCGTTCCCTGCCGAGTTATTTCCAGTGACAGAGCACACAGCAGCAGCTTCATGTTCGAGTTAAAAGTCACTTTCCTTTTTTTCTACCATTTCAATGCGTTTAAAAGCACCTTGTGAGTGAGAAATGTGCATTTCCTGCTGCCAAAAGACGCGGAAAACAGCTGTTCCTGCCTGACGCTGCCTGCTGAATGGAATGCAAATATGATAACCATCCAGAATTTATTACTTTTGAGTGCTCTTCAAACGCTACGGCAGACACAAGTTTAATTTATGATATTCCTCTAATTATGAGAGCTGTTGAAATCATTTCCCAAGCTGCTTCCTGCTTCCAAGCAGTCACATTACCAGTTCCCTCGGTTCACAGTACACACACAGGCAAAAACACACACTAAGCAATGCACACCCACACCCACACACAAGTATAATACACACGCAGCGTTATACACAAGGCATCACTGCAAAGAAACTGATTGTGGGCACAATTAACACAGCAAAGACAGAGCATGAAATATTCACAGCCGTGTTTTTTCCTTCGTCTCCCCCTGCTCCATGAAAGCAATGTTTAGACTTGTCGTAATCGTCGGTTTGCTTTTAATTTAGCAGTCATCAACAAACACGTCTGCAGTGCCCTGCCATGTTGTGAGGCAGAAATGAGACCCCATGCAGGCCACCCACTCACTCACTGCACCCCCACACCCACCCAAACACACGCGCACACACACACACACAGTTACAGCCACAAGGTCAAGCCATTTAGCAGAGTTCAAAGGCCTTCAAAGACCCCTCAGATCTATATGAACCTACTGCGGCCGGCAAACGATGAGGGAAAAGATAACTTACTGCGGCGAGATGTGGTTTCCATGTGCGTGCGTGCGTGCGCGCACGGATCACGTTCACAGTTTTGAGTGTTTTGTGTGTGAGCGTCTTCATTGGCACATATGCCGATTGTCACTCAGCCGCCACAACGCAATCCTAAACTTGGTCGTCTGGTGTGCACCCGCGACCCCTGACCTCTGTGCAGCCGCAGCTCGACATGACACCCATTAACAGCTGGAGCCGAGGGGGGGCCCCGGCGCAGCCACTCAGCTCCGGCACAAGGTCAAGTGGGGGTCACATTCAGACTAGGTGCTAACTTGCCAACTCGCACACAGCGACTCGCACGATTGAAACCCACTTTTTTTCCATCGATCATGGCCCCGGGAACAATATGTTACTGCGAGTAAGGTGAGAGTTGTTTTGGTTGCCGTTGCCTCCATCTGTAAGGGAGTGGAGGGCAGAGAGGCAAAAAAAAATTGTTGAAGGATAGAGGAGGGTGGAGGAGAAAGCACAGTAGGGAGGACCAGACGCGGGGAGACAATAGGTGAAGGACAGCGGGAGGTCATGGAGAGAAAAGAGCAATCCGAAAAAGAAAAGCGCTTTTTAAAGTCGGGGGAGTGAAGAACAAACAGGATAACAAAAAAAGGAGAAGGTGAAAAGGAACAGGAATAAAAAGATTGGGACTCTCGGAGAAGACGGAGCGGACAGCCGTACTTCGCATAAAGCTGGCTCCAATTAGCAGGTGTGCTCTCAGACGCTTGCTCTCCCTCCCTCTCTGGTCAGGGAAGATGTATTTTTCTGCCTTTATACGCACGTATTTATGAAGTGGCGGGAGATCTGAGGGCCCTTAGCATAACAGCCTTTTATTGTTTAAATATGGACCGCTCGGCCCCGTGCGCTTAAGTGATTTAGGAACCTCACAACTCTGGTATAAGAAAAATCATAAACGCTGAGACAAACCATGTGGGTGGACTGTAAAAGGCACCGAGGAACGGGCCGACAAAAAGCAGACGCACATTCCACTACTAAAGGGAAACTACACTTAATTAAACACCCAAGACAAAACTGGTGGAGCACAAAAAACATAGCACTGCTGGTGGAATAACATAAAGTTGTCTCCTGACAGAATAGAGGCTTGTCTCGTGCAGAAGTTTCTAAAGAAATCGTTATTTTATGAACCGCTGTCAGGATTGAAGAAAGGGAAGGAGAGAGAAGGAGAGAGAAGGAGAGGGAGAGAGAGAGACAAAGCCAGAAAGAGAGGTCAAGAAAGGAATAAAAAGAGAAAACACTCCACCCTCTGGAAAAAAACAACAACTCTGCCCTCCAATACATCTGTCACTTCTCATAGTCGACCCGATTTGTGCACAAAACTAGAAGTAGCCCATAAATCCAATCCAATCCAATCACCGTGAAGGACCATATTACCCTAAAGAAGTACAGAACTCTACAACTAATGGATAGGTTCCGGCAGAATTCAGGGGATCAAAATTATCGGAGAAATTGCACACAAAATAAATCTGCATATAACAGGTATTATGGGACAAGTAGGGGACATCCCTAATCCATGTCTTCTAATTCTATAGCGGCGCATGACAACACAGCAGGAGACTTTAAAAAAGAATAACGTTCTACTTCTAAGTCAAACTTATATTTTTCATTCTTTTGTAACATATGGCCTTTACCGTCTTTTTACGGCCCAACATTCAAATGAAAGAGTCAAAGGATGAGAGGGCTTGGCTGTTGTCACAGCTCTATCAGTTATCTCCCTTTTTCTAAGCGTCGAAATATTCCACCGGGTTAACTGAGAAATTTGGCAAACTTCCAATCCAACAAAACTGTTGACTGCATTTAAAATAATTGCATTTTTCCTGCTTTGATTTGAAGCCAAAATCACGCCATCCACCTCTCTGTTCAACCTGTAACAGAAGTGATGGGCTCTTTGTTCAGCCAATCGTGTGACAGTTGGCCACGTAGCCTTTGGGCGATCCATCTCTCTCCACTTCCTCCTCATGTCCTCGACTCTGCCAAAACCCGACGTGGATAGATGGAACAAAAGAGGATGACAAATCTGAAATACTAAACCTCATGCGCACGCCGAGAAAGTGTTTCATTACTTTCAAAAAAGATTGTCGGGGTTTCAGTCGAGACGCACATGATCCTCGTTTCATTTTTCTGCCGCTCTCTCCCATTTTTCTTTCCTTTTTCCACGAATAAATGGCTGAGCGCAGCGTGAAACCACATGCTCGGGTGTACGGGTGCGTGTTCGTATGGGCCCTTTGCGCGTCCAAAATGAACTGACAAGTACAGGCAGTGGTTCCATTAGCTGGCAATTTGCTCTCCAGTTGTCTGTGGGTGGGTGAGTAGGAGAGTGACGGAGGGTTTTTTTTTTTGGCAGGGCAACACACATGGCTCTGCTTAGGACAAGAGAAACACTCACACACATAATCCTAGGCCGTCATTCAAACACTCATATTACACACGCGCGTGCGCGCGCACACGCACACGCACACGCACACGTATGGATGGAGATCGATGCCTGACATAATGAAAATGTGAATCGTTTGGTAATACAAACAACTTTACTAATTGTCAGAAAAAAAAAATATATATCAATGTCTGCTTTATATTCAAAAATATATCGTTATATGAAATATACATAAATATGAACATTCTAAATGTCACTATAGATAGTCTCACAGGATGATAGTATCCATACGGTTTGAGCTAGAGCGTAACTGAACAGAAAAAGTAAACATGGTCGACTGAGGTTTGTCCAGGGAGGCTCTCTTAGCTCGGGTCTCCATGGACTGGCTCAAAACCTGGCCAGTGATTCACACACAGCGCATGAACTTAACCCCCTCCCCCCAGTGTGTGTGTGTGTGTGCGTGCGTGCGTGCGTGCGTGCGTGCGTGCGTGCGTGCGTGCGTGTTTGCGCATGTGTGTGCGCGTGGTATGCTTAAGAGTGAAAGGAAGAAATGTGGGTGGACAGACGGTGGCGTTTATTTGCGCATAAATTAAGAGCAGAAGCTGTTAATTAAAGGGGAGAAAATAAGCACATATAAAATAAAACTTTGGCTACTTGGCAAGGTGACCTCTGAGTGCACCTGCCGTCATTCGAGGATCTGCCGTCCTGCTGGGCCACTGACACAGGGGGCCAATATGCAGGTCCGGCAAAAAGCAGCGGGCAACTGGTAGAGCACACTCCTTTTCTTCCCCCACTCTCTCACTCTCTCTCTCTTTCTGTATCACGCTCTCTCTATCCCTCGCTCTCCCTGTGCTTCACCACCCAGGGCTCCGCTGCCGCTCCAAACAGCTCAATGACAACACACAGGGTCTGCCAATTAGAAATAATTAGACAGTCATTTCTGTGGCAAGTCTTTTTAAGTGCATATATAACGATGCAATGATGCTTATTAGCCGGGCCTGAGCCAGCGAGGACCGGGGCCTCAAACGCTTTGGCGATGGAGAAAATAATTATGCCAGTGATCACAAAGCGGGCTGCACATCTCTGTACTTCACCTCCACACGTTTCAAAAATCCACTTCATTAGCTTCTGTAATTAATCCTCCATTAATTGCAGGAAAAACCCAGTTTACCTCCCTTCGTTTCTAATTATCATCTTATAAATAGTTATGGTTATAATTAATGTGTTCATTAGGCAGGATATTTCTCTCAAAGCCTCGCTCGGAGCCAAAGGTCCGGCTCGGCTCTCTCTGAAGCCTAACCAGCCAGAAGGTGAGGCCATCCTGCCTGCATTTGCTTTTATTTTACTACATTCAACCTCCTAATTGGCATTTAAAACCCAATTTGGAAGAACTTCAAGAAGCTTAAATAGGAAAGAGAGACGGAGAGAAAGCAGGAAGGAAGGAAAGAGAGAGAGACAGGGAGATACATTTGGTGCTCGCTTTGCTATGCCAGAGCAAAAAAAGCATTTCTGTCTCCGTCTTTCTCTTGGTCTGGCCAGACGGACGAGGCTTTTGTCTGCCGTAAAAGTGAAAACTATGAAGGCTGATACCATGATTTTGGCATTAAAGGGGTTTTATTTGCAAAACCGTGCGAGAGATTTTCTACCAAAGAAATAGGTGTCATACTTGTATGGAGTTTCAGTAATCAAACAGACACATTATGCTGTTGGAATTCGTATTTAACTGAACTGGTTGGTTTGATGCCTGAATTAATCACAAATAATACATGTATTCAAGTATCAAGCACTCTCAACGATTAGAATGGAAAACTTCAAAAATAATTTTCCTTTTTCAGTCCACCTTTTTTTAATTCCAAAACATACAATCTTGAGTATATATTGTACTAAAAACTTTAGATTTAGAGTTATTATGGCAAACCTGATTTATCCATTTTTAAATACACTGAAGTATTGGACAGAAATATTAATTTTGTGCTTACAAGCAAATATATCCCCTTAGTAATTTGAGAAATGTCACATTTTAACAGCATGTCACATTTTCCACAAAAACTGATGCAATTCCGAGCTCCTCACTCAAAAATGTGTACATGAGAAAATAAAAAAAATAAAAAATAAAATTGTAATACCATTGAAAGGCAAAAGTATGTGCATTTGATAACGATCCACTCATTTTAAGTAGTAATTTGTATGGTAAATAGAGTAGGGCCTCACTTCAAAGAGTACGTTATCTAGTCTCTGATGCGTGTGAATATTCTCTTTCTGTTTGTGAAATGACAACCTAATTTTAACAAATAGCAGTGACTGACTGATGAACAGATGGACAATGAAAAGAAAGAGGGCCAACTCTTTGAAGTTGAACTAGTCTAGATTTGGAAAACGTCGGTCACTCATGTGACCGTCTATGCGAGAGGACTGGTGTGACGCCTTTTTGGTGAGGGCATATCGGCACACGTGCCTGTGTGCTTGTTACTCGGTGCTCGACGCTACAGCTAGGTTGCTACCCAGGGGAGTGGGCTAGAGTGTTTTGAGGCTGCAGGATGGAGCGGTGCAGTGGCGTGGGGTGTGAGGCGGCAGAAGTGTGGGGCGGAGGGACGGGGGGTTTCCTCTGGCGGGAGCGGGGAACACTGCTCGCGGCGTGGCAGGGATGAAAGAGGCTGTCTGTGTCAGTCACTTATTCCTCCCTTTGGTAAATAAAGGTTTCTGACAACAAAGCCCGAGCAGCGCTTGACTGGCCTTTACAGCAGATAAATAAAAAAAGACAACAGAGGGAGAGAAAGAGAGAGAGAGAGAGAGAGAGAGAGAGAGAGAGAGAGAGAGAGAGAGTAACACAACAACAAACGCGCTCAGATCTCACGACTGGAAGCATGTTGATTTTTATGGAGTAGAGAAGACGCAGGCGAACTAAACCCGGTCATCTTTCAGTTCAAATCAACACTTTGCGGGTCCGGTAATGGGGGAAGAAGGAAGAAAGGACATAAATGTCATCCTGAGGAGGAGGGAAAGGAAAAGATGTATAGAGACGGTGGAATAACAGACGGATGAGAAACAGTCAATAGTCGGCTCTCGAGTTTCAGTTAAGCACAGTCTGGACTAGTCCGAGGCCACGGCGAGGAAACGGTAAACGCACCACCGGAGCGACAGCGACATGAAGGATTGAGCGGTTGTTTTGCATTCCTCCTCCTCTTATTTTCGATCACTTTTCTGTCTGTCAGCATCTCAGAAATGCGTTGAAGGCCATCAGATTTCACTTGTCATGTCCTCAGCAACACGCTCAGGGCCGTTTCCCTTATGAAGACAGCGACACCCGAAACCACCTGCTAGAAAGCGCGCGCGCACACACACACACACACACACACACACACACTGTCTGAACCTCGCAAATTAATACATTTCTCCCGCCCCGCCACCTTTCGGGAATTGCCGATCCAGGTGCAGCCAAAAGCTGTGCGACCACACCGCTCGGCCACAATCGAGCTCGCCGATTTCTAGTCAGCCCACCTGTCTTCTCGCGTTCAACTGCCCCACCTTTCTTTTCCTGTCCTCCCCACGGCTCCCGACCTCAGCCCCTCCCCGTTCCACCGAGCCGCCCCGACGACCTTGTGCGCACTCCGTCTTGGTGCTAGGCTGGATAAGCTTTCCAACAGATGTACGACACCTCATCTTATACGGGGGGAAAATTGCGGGTTTGAAATAAATACCAGGTCATCAGTCACTCCTGCAAAACACACACACACACGCCTGGAGTCGGGGATCTCTGGTCCGGAAAGCAGAGCTTGTGCTGAGGACCTCCAACCTCCAGAACACCTCTTGCTCTAGGGGGACGCCGCGTCGACCACCAACGTACGAGGGACTCTTACCTGCTGAACTGTCTCCGACCGAGGCATTGGAACCAAATGCTCCGGGCACTGCTCTATACTCGGTCCTGACCTCTGACCTCTCTGAGGGAGACGGGAGAATGTCCCCGGGGAGATCAGCTAAGAGTCTCATTATCATTATTACATACTATGTTTCACGTCAGCCTTCAATGAAAAAAAAATTACATTTGGGAAATTCACTTATTCTCTTCCCGATAGTAGCTAATAGAAAACATAGATACCACTTCAATGTCTGTACAGTAAATACGAAGCTGCTCAAATAGATTCACTGGACTGGAAAAGCAGGGAAACTAAAGGGCCACTAATTGAAACATTCAATCGAATTTATTTAATCCGCGAAGAACGGACTATTTCTTGGCCAGCAAAAACGGTACATGCCTTAAAATGGAAATCACATTCATAACAAAGTTCCTTGACCATGACGTCCGTGCGACAAATTGTACCCGAGTAAAATCGCATTTTAATAATATCGACCGTGTCTCAGCCGAAGCCATGTCCCGCCCGCAGTCTTTCCCCGAGCTCAGCTATCCCAGCATGCTGGGTGGCGCATTTAGCTTACTATCCGTCTCCTGCGGGGTTCAAAAACGGATAATTAGAGCTTTCGCTCTCCTTTGAGCCGTGACAGCATCCCGGTGATGAAACCGCTCCGGCGTTTGCGGGGCTAAAGCCCGACGCCAGCACTCTGCCCCGCTAACTCAACACCGCACCCCTGAAATATTAATGAGGGAAATGCGCGCACCCTGCAGTAGGCGCATCCGATGCGTGAACACCTGACGATGAGCGATGATCGCGCCCGGCTCGCCTTTGATGGGTCAAGTGGTGGATTTGTCACACCTGCCAGCCCATTTGTGTCTTCAAACAGTGGCTCCAAAGCTGTTAAGTCAGGTGAAGGACTGACAGAATGAGTGACTGCGCCACACGCATTTCACCCCTGCTGCGGCTGCCCGTAGCAAGCCGGCGCCGCTCCGCCGAGGCCCACCTAAAGACGGGCCTGTGATCCGACCGTGATGAGAGGCCGCGTCGTCTTTTGTAGGGCCGGGTACGCATCAGATCACTGTACGCCGCTGCCACCGCGCTCCACTCTGCTCTTCCCCGGTGGACTAGGCCACGACATCCCCCCCCCCTCCCCTCCTCAATCCAACACACATTCAAGCACATTTTTGCGCAGGCACGCACGCGCCGATCCAACTTCACACGTGCTCACTTGCCGGTGTGCACGCACGCACGCACGCAGCCGCGGCATGCCAGCTCACATCAAAGAGAATAAACATTAATGGCAAATAGGTAATCTGCTCCTCTTGTCTGTTTTACATTTCAGGGCAAGATTGGCTGCCTCTGGGGGACCTGGCCCTGCTCTGATTGAGGGCTGGGGGGGAAAGAAAAAAAAAAGCGGAAAAAGAGGAGCGAGAGGGAGGATGCAACGATAGATGGTTAACATACAGCAGAGCAATATTCTTATTTCAGGTATGGCTTTATTTTTTGTTTAGGAATGAGCGATTGAGAATAAGGTAATAATATTCTCTCCCTTCAGCTCACAATGGTCCTAATCTTCTCCCCCCTGCAATATTCTGATGGAGACGGTATTGTTTCGCTTCTACTGAATAATTTCTCTCTCTCTCAAGCCTAACCTGTCCTCTCTACCAATGCTCGCCTTTGCCTTTCCTCCATCATCGCGCTCCTTTCGGGTGTTCCCGGCCCCCAGTCCTCCTGACCATTCTGTTCCAACTCCACCCGCTCTCCGATCGGCGCACTTGGTCTCTCCTCTTTCTGTCTTTCATTCTTATCCCTGCAAGCGGTGCTGCGTTGGTGTGGTGTGGCCGGGGTGGGGGCAGGCGGCACCTCATATCCCATCTCCGTATCAATCACGAGGTCCTGTCCACTCAATCCTCCTCTGATCCATCAGCCAGCCTCTCAGCCGGGCTAAGGCAACCTCATCCAGACACACACACACACCACACACGCACACACACTGACTAATGACAGCCAGGGCACCTGTGCACAGTAAACACCGCCCTGCTTTCATTCCACTGTTCCGGCGGGCGCAGAGCGTGCAGCGTTCCCCCACAGATGGCGCAGTACAAGATTATAATACTACAGTTGCTCATTGTGCAGCAGAATGCACAATTAAAGCAGGAGTCAAATGATTAATCTTAGTCTCACTTTGAGTGCGGTATTCTTATTATCCGTCATTTTATTTGATGAAATAATCATAACGAATTGCTCGTCCTATAAAAGGCCCCTAAATCGATGAGTCTGAAAGATATTCCGCTTACTCATGCATACGGCAAATAAAAGCGGAAAAGGTGGAAACATCCGAGAAGCTGTATCCAGAAAAATGCTCCGCCTTTTGGGGCTCAGAACTGACTGACATTGTTAATCGATTATTAAAATGGTCTCTGATCATTTTCTGCCAATCCATTAACTTACTAATCCTATCAGATCTAATCCGACTTAATGGGTGACAGCACAAAATGTCCACCGGCTTGATCTTGGGCTCAATCAGGAGCGCCCACAAACAAGTCGGTTTTGCAGACGCAAATTGCAGCTGCCATCACATAATCGCATACATTTATCATCAATGTCATCATTTTCGCTCATCCCCACCTCCAACACTGCCTCCACCTCATAACACCCCATTACTACAAAACCAACGCCAGCCCAACCCACCTGCTCCTCGGTTACCACTAAGCCGATTATGCAACACAACCCTGCTAATCACAGGGTATTGTTTGTAAACACCGATGTCATCGACACGCAGTTCTAAATCTCCCAAATCCCCTCCACCTTTCATCTCACACCCACACCCGTAATGCCATATCCGACTGATGCTTTAATCACGACTGCCGCTGCTGCGAGTGACTGTACCGCAGAGGGAATGTGTGAAAACCGCGAGGCCAATTTCTCCCAATAATTGTTTCGCTGCAACGCTGAAATTTGTTGCTTGTTCTGAAGCCACAAAAACGTTCCGTGAACATTGGAGGTTTGAGGTGCCGCGTCTTGCCATGGCACAATCCACTGCCATCGTGTCAGCACATCTCTGTTGCATCATCCCCCCCATCCTGTCACCCCTGTAATGGAAATATTAAAACTCCTTTTCTTTGTGATTAAAATGATCCCTGCTCTCACCCGCAGCCATACGAGAGTAAACAAAGGGGCCTTGCTCATGCATATATTACGGAAACCCTTTCTTTAATCGTGCATCTGTACATGTTTCTAGGTGTCTGTGTGTCCATGTGTGCGAGTGCGAGGGATTTGAAAACAACAGTTTACTGGTTCATTAGCACCAGATTAACTATGCTAATGACATGGACCACCACACTGAGAGACTTTGCCTTTATGTTTCTGAAAGGCACACACGATTGACTGTGGCTGCATGAGAGCATGGGTGTGTGCGAAGCGTGGTGCAGGTGTGCACACATTGGTCCTGCATGAATAAGTAAGTCCCTCGCTACATCAATGATAATCATCATTTTACACTGTGTGTAGGGGTGGTGATGATTTAATTGCATTACTGTGTGAAAGGAGTGCTGCTGCCAGGGGAGATTTGGGAAGGATTGGACTGGTGTTGCGCATGACCTGCTGACTCTGTGTTAATGTACACTGCTATTTGCTGATGACGTAAATTCTGACCCAAAAATCGTAACGCAATAATTCTTCAGTCTTAACCCAGCTCAAATCCATAAATCAAATATTAAATAAATCCATATTAAACAAAATTGCAAGAAAATCATCAGTTAATGCGACTCCAACCATGAATAAGAGCCTTACCTCTTGTCTCGGCTGCGTGACCTGTGCGAGCGGTGACTCCTTCCTTTGTCCTTCAATGCACTGCGACTAGTCCTCTTGCGAGATGAACTGCGAGATGAACTGCTGCTGGAACGTCGTCTTCTACTGGAGCAGAAACACACACATGTAATTCTATCATCAGCAGGATTATTATCAACACATTTAACCATTATGTGGTACTGGCAAATTAGCAGTAGTAAAACATGCAAAGAGGCCAGTGTGGCAATGAAATAATTTGGTTTCACAAGTTTCAAAGAATAAGAATAATGTGAAGAGTGTGATCCAAAAGTCTGAATGTAAATACATTTTTCACAAGTAATTCTAATACTGGCATGTTTCTTTATTCCGCTCTCTTAGTTTACTGTGCACAAAACAAAGCTACAAAACCAAAGTTAAACTCTGGCCTTATTAGTGCTATCCTCAACTGTTATGATCCACTCTGCCAGAAAGAGAAGACCACCGTTTTATTTTATTTCTATTATTCTGTGGTCATTTACCAGTTTACAGCAGATCCGACATCATCTGAAATGTGTCCCTCTCTGGCGTCGGTCAGTGCTGCATTCCCAATTTGTTTTGCTGTTCAATTCAACAGCAAATATGTCCTAATGTCCCGAACAATCTCACCTATCAGGAGCAATGATGGCTACTTTGAATTGGTGAACGCATCTGTCTGCTATGGCCTAGAGCGGCAGAGCCACGCAGGCTGCCCTACAGTTCCTCCACAGGGGCCTTTTGGTGCTCTGCTGCTCTTTAATGTGGCTACAGCAGTGTGTGAGTGTAGTGTCTATTTTCAAAACACTGCTCACACTGTGTCTCTATTGATATCATGTAGCAGGAGGTATTTATAGGAGTGAATGTAAATGCAGAAACCACCCCCCCCCCGTCTTCTATTTAAACAGCAATATTCATTATTTAAAAACTCTTCTTTTGTTTCACCCAATTTTTTTTTCCGCATACACACAGTCACGCACGCACAAAAAACACATACTCGGTCCTATGGGAGCACTGCGAGATAGAGGAGAAGGGAAAGGAAAGCAATCCAAATAACACAGAGGCTGAACTATCAAACCGAATTTGTACTGCTTAGAGTAGCACAGCAAAGCCCCATTAGTATGCTAAAGGATAGATCCCATGAGCAGAGCCTTATGATATCATTTCCACAGCCCTCAACCACTTCACACATTACGCAGAAGAAACACACAGGAGTGAGCTGAGCTTTTTGGATGTGGTGTTAATACGCACATTTTCATACGAGCCAGCGCAATTGTGGTGTAATACAACATAATGGCTCAAACCCATGCGAGTGTGAGCGGGTTAACACAGACGCCGCTCCCATAATATACACTTAACAAGCTGGATTTGATAACTCCCTTTTTTGGCTCCACTTTGGATCTAACACAAACATCAATGAACTCAATTACCCTCTTTGACCATGCACATTAATTGCGTTGTCATTATGTCATGGGCCAAGAGTATAAGCACTCAGTTTTTTCCCCCCACGCGAGGTCTGTCTACACAGTCTGTATAAATGCAGAAAATCCTGCACAGTGTCATATTTCACAAGAGCCTATTTAAGGACCTAGTTTAAAAACACACACACACACACGCGCACACACACACACACATGCGCACACACACACACACACACACACACAAGGTCTTGGTTAATTGATCAAAACCTTTGGCTAATAGATGAGAGAACGTGGTCCCGAGGTTTACATTGCCAACCCAACCCCACCCTGTTCAGACAGGCGATGACTTCCCATCAGCAGTAATGGACCTTGACCAAGCTTCATAAATAATTACCATCAGCCGGCCTTGTCTGAACAGCTACACACAGCCAGTGGCAGGTACGGATGGAAGGGGCCATGTCCTGCCACTGGGCACTTTTAAAGATGTCTGGTTATTACTGCGTCTCTCCTTTCCTCAGCAACTGCTGGATAGCAGTGTGCAATACCTTATGAACTGTATTTACTGTGATACTGTATACATATAAGTAGCATATACACACAGTATGAGCTTTGCCTCTGCTATTTTCTACAAGCCTAGGTACAAAATGTTGGCTCTAAAAAAAGTCATATTTCTCTGACAGATAGTGGTCGGTTTGAATATCATGTCAGATAGATATAATATGGGAAACGTACCGCTCTGTAAGCTTCCTACTTTTGCTGCGGTGAGTTCTTGAGTTTTCATTTGTAAATTAACCAACAACCTACACACTAAATTGTGTCTTCTTTTTGCGGTCAAGTACATTCCTTTTAAAGAGATTACATGAAACAGAATTCTTATTATTTGGTATTCAACTTTCACTGTTCTACATGAGCAACAATGACAAATATTCTATCCTGTATGTGTTTTCAATCATTCAAAACAGTGGTAATGGATACAAAAATGTACAGAGGTCTCACTCGGGCTACCAGATCAAAACTGAGCTGCAAAGAACTGTATTTAAAAAAATGTGAATGCTGCATTAGTTTTCATTCCAGGTAGATGAGGTTGATCGAGCAAAAACATGAAAACAAAAATTGTGATCTCCTATTTTTATGTTGCTGCATGTAAAAAAAATGCCTTAATTACATTGAATCCAAACACTGTACGTATATTATATACTTAAATAATAACAATACTCCCGTTACCAACACGATTATAGTATGAGGGATTCTGGTATCAGTCAATCTGTTTTACATCCTGCTGTTTTACTGTTTTCACTTCCATGCTGACTTATATGCGAACATTAACAAAGTTGCACGCCAGTATGACAATGAGCCAGCAAGATAAATGTACCCTGTAACTTAGGCATTGAAGAGGAAATAAGACATCATTCACTTTAATATTTACACCTAAGCTTGTTCTACTGTGATATATGCATATTGTTATCAATAACAATGTGAGTTATTGGACATACATTATGCAGTCGCACTAAAAACAAGTGTGAGATTACATTTACAAACTTATTTTGATTACATAAACGCATGACCATCTAACTGAAACAGCCAGAAGGACGGTAAGACCATGATACTTTTGTGACATTAAAAAAGTCCAAGTGACCAGTTATGCAACCACAACATTGTTTAAAGCAGGGTCTTTGCTTCAGTTAAACATATTGCTTGGTAGCATTTGAAAGGCCACCAAACAAATACAACGTGAAAAGCCTTTTATACACAATAATCCATAAAATCATTAGGCATCTCTGACTCGACAAGACAAGCATAGTGTGTGCTCTCACCGTCTGTCCTTGTCTCTGGAGCGAGTTCGGCGACTGGATCTTCGACTCCGGCTGCTGGTCAACCTGCTGCCGGAGGATGAGGAGGAGGAGGATGAAGAAGATGAGGATGAACGACGGCGCTGTTTTCTCTTCCTCTTGCTCCGACTGTCGTCGTCTGAGTCAGAGGAGCGCCGACCCATGCTGGCTGACTATCAGCTGGGAATACACACACACACACAGGGAAAGGTTTACTGAGGAGCAATCTCTCCGACATTGTAAACACATTTAACATAGCCAGGAGCACATCTATCATACATAGCTCACACACACCAAATAATGTATTATTATCATTATGTTATTATTGTATGTACATTTCACACGGAGATGTAGAGAGGGATGTGGCTCTGGAGCTAGCTAATGCCAAAAGTATTAGCTTCTCAGCCACATGTAGGGAAGCGAATGTTATGTTTCTAAACAAAATAACGGGTGTAAAAAGACAGCTGCCGCACACTTTGCAAAAATAACCGGGGTTGATAAAGCAACACAAATGTTTTCTGTGGAGACTAGCTAACAGGCTAACTGTGATAGCTCCACTAACACGTAGCTGTGGCTCTCGTTTCGAATAGAGCATTCCGGCTGCTCGACAATACACATTACGTTGTAGTTCATAAACTTTGCTTGTAAGACGAAATGTGATTAAAAGGGGGTTAAGTTACCTGGAAACAAAATCCCGCTCGTTACCTTTAAACCGCTGTGGAGCTCCACAACTCAACCATGCATGCACTACCCAGAAGACTCTACTCGTCAAACTGGAAAACATCGATCGAGGGCAGACAGTAGAATCACACAGAGAGCAATCGATTCTCCGTTTTGAATTGGTTTTCATCAATGAGCCCAAAATGTCCCCTTTCAATAATGTCTAAACCAGTTTGAAGTGAATAGAGGACATTATTAACAAAGCAGTTGTAGGATGTGCATTTCCAGTGAGTGTGCATGGAAATAATTGTTGGTATTTGATGGAAAAAAACTGATTGTCAAACATATATTTTTGCTCATGCTTTCTCCAGCGTGACAGACTTTCATTAGGCTCAATTAGAAATAAACCAACATTATTATTATTATTATTATTATTATTATTATTATTATTATTATTATTATTATTATTATTATTATTATTATTATTATATATAAAAATAGTGGGTAACTAATATTTCGTTTTGATTTGAAAGTACACACATGCACGCACACACGCACGCACACACACACCATAAATGATATCATGAGCAACTGCACGTGTGAGTGGTAACATGTCAGTGATCATTTGTAATGAGGTTGTCTTCTCAGATAATAAGGCTTTACACCACCATAAAGCTCCACGCAGAGAGCTGTGAGGGTATCCAAGCAATTTTCAGCAAAGTAAGACAATTAATAACCTCGTGAAATGTAACAACACAAAAGGTGACCAAAGGTGAAGCGACCACTACAGCGTTTACGAGTGAAGGGATCGATAATGTGTACACCGATAGTTGACAAGAAACAATAAAAAAATATAATGGGGTTATCACTACAAACATATACAAAAAGTCTCGATAAGGTATTCATCCTGCTTACGGAAGCAACAGAAAAAATAGTAATGAATGCCTTAGGTTCAAACGTCGTTAATATTTAATCAGGGGAATTGTTTGAGCTCTTGTGGAAATAAGGGCTTTACATAGATTATCAATAAACACGCTTAATTTTGTATCAAATTCATCCCGACGTTTTTAAAATCCCGCTGTATCCCGTTACTTGCATGGCTATATGTTGCCTCCCCTTCCCATTTAATTGCTCTCTTTCCGCAGCATCCATTTACCTTCACCGCAAGTGAACCATTGTTTATTTATTTTGGCAAATATAGGCAATCATTTCAGCGGGAAAAGGAGAGTCGAAAACGCTAATTAGTGGGCCCAATGGCAACGCATCGCAAGAGGCACTATAATTAAACGTTTAGATGCTATTTAACATCCTAATGGTATAAAAAGTCCACTGAGAATTAATATTAAGCGATAGATTATCACTAATGATGACAATTTAAAATACATAATTGCTGATAAGAAACCTAAACCAACGCTGGATAGTGTAGAAACATGAAATTATTTTTCTGACACTGCTTGCCAAACCTTTAAATCGGTATAGTTTGATAATAATAATATTAATAATAACAATAATTATTATTATAATAATTATAATAATTATAGTAGTAGTAGTAGTAGAAGTAGTAACAATAGTAATAATAAAATTGTTGTAATAATAATCATTACTATAATAATTATTTTCTGTATTAATGTAATATTATCATTGTGTTGTACAATTAGGATCCCCTATCCATTATCCAGTGCAAATTTCTAAATTACGTTTTTATTTGAAATATTTTAGGGGGAAATTTCGTTTCAAGTACAAATCAAAAGCGACGACGCACAGAAACACAGAAAGTTATGCATACATGTACCAGGCCTAAAGCCAACTGTATGCAACTGGGGCTGAAGCCAAATATGTTCACTTGAGCTTCCTCTGAAACGCTGTGTCTGGGCTGTGCGCGTGTGCGTGCGTCGCCGCTGCTCCTCCTCTCGGCATCCCAGCTGCTCTACTTTTACCTCTCTCTCTCCATGTCATCGCTGTATTACCCCCCCCCCCCCGCTCCATCCCCCCTCCCCCCCCCCCCCAACACACACACACACCACAGATCACAGAGATAGAGTGAGGAAGGACTCCTCATCCATGTGCTTCCCTCTCTCTTGTCATTTTCAGATTTTTTAAGCCACACCCCTGCAGAGAGAGAGAGGGGGGGGGTGAGATGCTCATCTCCCGAGTGTTTAAAAAACTAACTCAGGACAATAGCAGCGAATGAGCGCTTAATTAAATTAATTAGTCCTTCTTGTCAATCTCGGATTAATGGCCAATAGCGACGGTGCTGCTTAATGATTTTTTTAACTCTACCCTCTTCTCTCTCTCTCCCCCCCCCCCTCTCTCTCTTTCTCTTTTTCTCTCTCTCTCTCTCTCTCCCATATCAGTGAAGGGGAAGGGGGGCTCATCCCGGCATCCTGAGGGGAGGTAATTTGCACGGATCAAGGGGGCAAGGCGCCGCAAAGTATAAATACTGTGACTTCAATAGAGGATCACCAGCAGGTTCCCAACTCCGCTACCACAGGAGGAGGAATTTGGCTGAGAAGATATATCGTTATAGCCTACACGTTTCTTTTTCCTCCACCTTCTCCCAGAGTTGGCAGCATCACGTCGCATCGTTCTCAATGGGTCGACTTTAAAACGAGCCACACTATTGATGTCTGAAGCTGTCGTGGAGCAAGGGGAGAGAGAGCGTGTGTGTACGAGTGTGTGTGGTGTGTGATTTTCTTTTTTAAGAGGGAGCAATGATGGAAGAGCTCACCGCTTTCGTGTCGAAGTCTTTCGATCAGAAAGTGAAGGAGAAGAAGGAAGTGATAACCTACAGGGAGGTGTTGGAGACCGGCTCGGCGCGCGCAGGGAGCAGGGAGTCTTTATCCGCGGAGCCGGGGAGCCGAGAGGAGGCGGCCGCCCTAACCCGGAACGGTGCGCTCTCGCCGGGCAGAGAAACGGACATGCTCGGCCCGGAGAGGATAAGGGACGCCGGGAGCCCCAAACTCATTGACGGTAAGGCTGCTGGGTGTTTCCACGACCCGTTCGTGGATGACTTAATTAAAGTAATAGTGGATTGGGAGTTAAGGGGGAAAAAAAGGAAGTGCGCAGAGTAATCGAGCAACGCGCACTGATCGAATCACGCTTTATTTGCCGAACAGATTTAAAACATCTGCTTCAAATATTTAATCCAAACGGGGACTGCCCGTGGTAGTATGCCGGTCCCATCCTCCGCTGAGAGAGGAAATCTTTAACTGTTGCTCCCTTAAAGTACCATTTAACCTATTTTTCTTTGCCTTAGTGGTAATCGTTGTGACCATCAAAATTGCCTCAAGGCTGTTTTATTATTATTGCTCCTAATACTTTCTATTTCAATCACACGAGTAAAGGTTTCTGTATTGTTGTGGTACGATTTAAAACTTTTATCTTATAGAATGAGTTCATAAAAAAGGGCCTATATAACTAATAACATACATTATGATAAACCACACGGCCTATAGTAAACGAATATTATTTTAAATAAATAAAATAACAACGTTTTAATGCCCGGTGCATTTTTTTTAATTAAAGTAGGCTATTAGAACATTGTGGTTGTTGATCTTAAAAAGGCTGATATTTAAGCTACGTCAGACAAATATGAAGCTGTATATATATTTGATTTTGGATTTATTCAAAAAGACAAATATTTACAGTTGCTTCATGATTTTCTGATATATAAAGGCGTCTCATACACGTGGAATAGCCCGCAGATGACTGCACATGAAAGGTGGAAATCAAAACCTTTCATTTCAGCCGCTGGACACACAGATGTGTGTTTTCAGGTGTGAAAGCACCTCAGGTGCGATGGAAGGCATGAATAAAAAATCGGACGGCCTCATATGACAAATATCAAATGGTAACAGTAGGTGGAAAAATGGATTCTCGTGGTTCCCCTCAATAATTCATTGCTAAATAAATCGGGGATCCGAGGCGGTAGAGTATCAAATTACACTTTACACAGTGAGGGTTTAAAAAACGGATGATTATTATTTCTCGAAGGGTAGCGACGCAGCTGTGCGCGTGTGCTGTGTGCAGCATGTTCATCGTGACTCACGAGACCTGGACAAAATGTGACAACACACAGGACGACATATCTAAGAGTTGGGTGGCTTGTAAAAAATGACATCTGTTCGTCATGGGCAGCGTGGTTAAAAGCGGAACTGCGACAAGCATGTATCAGACATCCAACAGTGGGCACAGCGTTGCATATTTATAAGCAGTTAATAATTAAAGAGCTTTATGTAGCTCTACAAAACATCCGAGGTCTGATAGCTCTGTGATATCTGGGGGCTGAGAGGGCATGTCTTTCTTTTTCTCTTTCCTTCTATTCCCATCCATTATTGACTATAATGGAGGATTTAATTCCGTAAGTGTAGGTGGATAACGAAAAGAAAAAAGCTCGCTCTTGTGTGACGCCTCTAAAGAGTCGGCGAAATTTACTAACACAACAACCGCAGTCAGGTTCCAATCACACACACACGCTCCGTGATTTGTATAACAACGGGGCCCTATTTTTTTCCTCCCCCCGAGGATCAAACCCGTGTTATAAATATGATTTAAACATGCGACGATGAAGGCCACCGGTGACCTGATGCGGATGCCCCCCCCCCCTCCCTTCCCTCACACAGGCACCACGGACGTGAAGGAGAGGAAAGAGGACTCGAAGCCCATGGAGGACGAGGCACAGACTAAAATCAAACAGAGGAGAAGTCGGACTAACTTCACATTAGAGCAGCTCAACGAGCTGGAGCGGCTCTTCGACGAGACCCACTACCCGGACGCCTTCATGCGGGAGGAGCTGAGCCAACGGCTGGGACTGTCGGAGGCCCGAGTACAGGTAGGACCAGTCAACGTATAGACAAACATTACCTATCTTCAAGTATATATATAAAAAACGTAACTAATAATAATAATAATAACTATAATAATAATAATAATAATAATAATAATAATAATAATAATAATAATAATAATAATAATAACGACAGTGATATATAAAATCAAATACAATTTTAATTAATTCATTGTCATTGTTATCCTCCATAGCATTTTCACCACCAAAGCAGCGTCTAGATTTTAGGCTACATTTCTCAACAATTAAGATTAGGGTGACCCAGGTGAATAGTATTATACAATAATAGAAATGACTGCCGATAGAGTGTGAGGGTGACACTAACGTGTGAACCCCATGCCTGTTTTTACACTATATCAAAGGGTTTGTTAGATTTTTTATTTTTTTTAAAAGAAGGAAGTAACGGTTTACCACCAATATGGTAGATATTTTTCCTCTGCACGTTCTGGCTGCTTAATCTGTGCTAATTCTCACAATTAGGGCCTGCTTGTATCACAAGAGTAATTATTATCTTTTTTTTGTCCAAATACACAGAAACAAATGAGCCTGCAAATATTTGCCTTCAGTTTCAGGGTGTATGTTACCAAGGCCCTGTTAGTCAGAGCTGCTGTCGTTTTTCATGGGGACAGACCATCTGCGCAGAAACCCAGTAAGGCTTCAGCCAGTCAGGGAGGATGGGGGCTCAGACATGTCTTGTGTAACAGGAGCAGGGGGGGGGGGGCACAATGAACATATAGACAGCGCTTTTTATCTAAATGTATCCAACCCCTATAATATCTTTTTCCAGCCTCCTTTTATAGCTGGCACAGTGGAGGACTGTGCATGGGTGTCCAAACTGAATTTGGTTATTTTACAAAAGAAAAACAAATCATAAAACAGGCCTATAAAATCCCCCATCCCAAACTTACCCTCCACTCCCCCAACTAAAGTTAAAGCCAGCTTTTTGCAGAGCTCCCCCGGCCTGAACTGGAATCTCACCAATAAGGCGTATTGTGTCTCGAACAAGGAGCACAGCTCAGGGATTTGCATAAATTATGTATTATTTTCCACCCAAATCAAGAATAGCACTCCCTCTCACTTTCTCTTCTCTTCTGTTAGAGTGTATATTATATATATATATATTTACCAGTTGCATGCACAGATGCCACACATTTATTTTGATTTTCTTTTGAAATTCTGCCTCGATCAATATCCGCTGAGCATTTGCTTTTATCAACGCAATAAATTACCTGAAGTGTGCACAAAAGATCTTCCGATTGACATATACTGTGGTCAATAAATGAAGCCAGCTGACAGCCAAATCAATATGATATTTCAATCATGCTCTCAATGTTTGTGTTGAGACGTAATCTAAGGGAGATTGCAGATTGACATGTTGTATTGTGGGCTAATTTAGCCCAAGCTTTGTGTGGAGAGACACAAAGCAGATTATCATAGTAATAAATCGTTTAATCTGTGTTCCAAGGCTTTTCTCTGAAATCGTTCGTCGATTTCAGTAGAAGCAATAGATAAGTGAGTTGTCTTTGAAGCATTTCCTTTTTTTTTGGTGCGAGTGTGTGTTGTGGTGGTGATTAGACAAAACAGTGCATCATTCTAAGCGCTTCTCTGACATGGATTTTCTGCAGATAAGGGTAATTAATTTCAGCGGTCATTTAATGAGAGGGAGATGCTCTCAGATCGCCTTGCTCTGATGTCCTATAAACCATAACAGCATTGCTGCTATTCGATATCTGAGGGTCCATTCAACTCTTCAGGGACACTAATCCATAGGAAGATGAAACCGACGTAGACAAGGTTATTTATTAAAGTCCAATCAACCCTGCACATTCCCAACAATAGTGTTTCTATAATTTACTATTTTCTATGAAGCCCTTACTCTCCGTTTTTGCTCCACTGTTACTGTAACTGTTACTCTGCGCCATGCTCCAGACCCTCGCTCTGCCTCCTAGTAGGCTAAATGTAATAATTAAAATCTGGGGTTAAGCAGTGTCATTAATTTTTCAGCGCTCCTTTGGGATATTGTTTTTCTGCGGTTGTTGTCACTTTGAGGGGAATTACACATGGCCTCACAAGCAGCTGCCAATCAGTAGGTCTCTAATTAATTTCTGTCCCTGCAGGTTTGGTTCCAGAATAGGAGAGCCAAATGCAGAAAGCAGGAGAACCAGTTACATAAAGGTACGCTTTCATCCCGCACCATCCCACAAAGAGAAAAACTATCGGCCTATTTTTTGCTCTGTTTTATTCTATTACAAGGCAACTACATGGTCAAATGCAGGTAACATCTTTACCTTGATCCTTCATCTTTACGCATTGCTACTATACGGGTAGGGGTTTCATTTCCACTTAATTATGCCATCAAAAGCACAGTGGTTTCGTCGGTTAGAGTTTACCCTGGAGGTTATTGAAGTTTACTTATCAGCTTGCGGCTTGCATTTCAGCGCTACGGTTTTACTCTTTGTGATTTTGAATATTCTCCTCGCAATCTGTGCTCTTGCAGGAGTCCTGATTGGAGCAGCGAATCAGTTTGAAGCTTGTCGTGTAGCACCATATGTCAACGTGGGGGCTTTACGGATGCCATTCCAACAGGCAAGTTACTTTGAAGCATCTAGTCTTATAACCAGACCAATCCCCGGACTCCTGTCTTGGCACTGGCTCTACCCAAGTGCTATGCAGAGACTCCAGCCTCAATGAAAGGAGGTATAGACTCTTGTTACTACACTAATAAAAACACTGTGCCACTATTTTATGGACTATTTATGCACCCATTAAACTGTAACAAGCAAACCTATTAGTGGGCCTGTACTACATATGCAATAGATGGATAGACTGCAGCCCATACAAAGGTCAGGATATACTGAATGTTTTCTTGAAACGAAAATAAGGAATGATTTTTTTTAAATATAGCCTAACTTCTTCACGCGCAAGGGGTAGTATGACAGCGAGACAGAATAGTAACATTTTAAGTAAATAAAACAACTTGTGTTATAGTCCAGTCCTGACTTTAAGCAGCACTGGCCTATGCACTTTGATATAAGGCCCCAAATAAGTGTAAGACAATGAAAAGCTTGAACCTGATGATTACATTTCATGCCTTTGATGGCTCAAAAAAAGAAATAAAAAATAGATTTGACCTTTGGTTCACAAGAGTTGCAGTATAGCCAGCAAACAACCCTCACACATGCTTAAATGACCCTCCACACATCCAACTGCAAAGTTAACGCATGTTCTCCCCCCCTCCTTCTCTCCCCACCCCCGACCGTGCGTCCCGTCCCGTAGGATAGTCATTGCAACGTGCCGCCCTTCTCCTTTCAGGTGCAGGCGCAGCTGCAGCTGGACAGCGCCGTGGCGCACGCGCAGCACCACCTGCACTCTCACCTGGCGGCGCACGCGCCCTACATGATGTTCCCGGCGCCGCCGTTCGGGTTGCCCCTGGCGACGCTGGCGGCCGAGACGGCGTCCGCCGCCTCGGTGGTGGCGGCCGCCGCCGCCGCCAAGAACACCAGCAAGAACTCGAGCATCGCGGACCTGCGGCTGAAGGCCAAGAAGCACACGGCTGCGCTGGGACTGTGACGCCGGGGAGACGCGCTGCGGCGCGGCCCCGCCGCTGGGACACACCGCTCACGGACGCTTGCAAAGTGAAAAGATCCAAGGACGCGAGTGAGGCGGGGAAAAAAAAACAATTTAGTCATCCACGGACGATATTTATGTTTTCTTTTTTTTTTTTAAATGAAGGACTACGAGTTTAACTATAAAATATATATATAGGCTATTTATGTGATAAGGAAAAGACGATGAAACACGAGACTGTGACGTGATAGCCTACACGGACATTGATTTTTTTTGGAAGCCAAAAAAAAAAAAAAAGAAATAAGTGTCTGCTGGGATGGACATCGAGGCCACGCAAGCCTCGTGGCTGAGGAAGGCGGTGGGACACCCCGAGGAGGAGGAGGAAGGGGAGAGCAGCTGCATGGGACGGTCGATACCAACCATTCTGCAGCAGTTTTTTTGTTTTTATTTTAATATTATATCATTATTGTACTGGTTTGATTTTGAACCTATATAGAGGCTGGCCTCGTTATATTTCAAAAAACACATTCTCTGTGAAAGGACAGAGCGGGAATTATTGGACAAAATACAGACAAAGGGGGTAGGGGGTTGGGGCAATATTCAAAATGTTTCTCCTTTTTCTGTTTCCTGTCCAAATTCAGAATGCCTCAGCAGTGTTTGCATGGGTCAGTCTTCACGGATGACGTGAGGTGGGCCACCCCCTCCTACTTTCTTTCGCCCCTCTCTCCCTCTTTCCTCTCCTTTTGGGGAAGAGCAACTCTCACTTGAATGTTTGGCCTGTGTTTGACCTTTTGTGGACCTCCCCTGGAAAAAGGCGAAACTGGGCGACACACCAGAAATGTGAGATTATATGTGTAGGCTCCGCTTAATTTTTTTAATTATTATATATTTTTTTTTATCAGTGTCCATATTTACAAGGTTATAATGGAGACCGTTATGCCATAAATGAAATCTCAACGCAGTTCACAAACAACAGTGACACGAGGACGGTATGCGAACCGGTACGGGCACTTGTAATATATGTTTATACAAAGGAAACACGCATTATTTTTTATTATTTCGTGGCTTTATGAAGGCCTTGTGGGAAAGTTGTTCATTTTGTATTTTACTTTATTTTTCGTGTATTAAAAAAAACACGTGCTTTCTGTATGTAATTTTGATGTTTTTATAACAGTGAAAGTGAATTTAACCTGAGGCACGGGTTTCTAAAAGAAAAAAAGAAAAAAGAATATTCAGTGTTTTACTTTTCTCCATCACATGTGAAACGTGAAATCACCGAAACAAAATGTTTTTCGTTCCTACAATAAATTAACAAAAGTTTCTTTAATGAGTTCACATTATTTTATTTTTTTTGGCATATTAACAATGTAATTGTCATTATATTGATTATTAATAGTATATGTGTTGTTGTTATATTTATTATGATTATATGTGTTGTTATTATAGCTGTTATTATTACGTCCGTTAAACATTTGAGGGCAACAGATCTTTAATAATTCATGCCTGTAGCTATAGGTCTTTTGATAACGTCACAGTTGTGACAGGCCCGTTTAGTCAGGAACACGGTGTCTGTTGCTGCTCCCATGCCAAAACGATGCATTATTCATAGTTTGGTTATGGAGCGTTTTCAGTGGAGGACTGGTAGTTTCCAGTACAAGCAAAAAAAAAAAAAAAAAAAAAAAAAACACGCGGAAAACAACAATGAAGATAAAGTTTTTTTCATTTTATTTTTTTTTTATCAGGGGCTTATTCAGATTTGAAACGAGTGTTTAACATTCTGCCCGACCCACAAGTTAAACACAACGGCCAAACAATGATATAAAACAAAGATACATTTCAATGTAATTATATCCACCGTTTCTGAATTTATATCAGACACCACTGCCGAAATGCACCCATTATGCATTCTCCAATGTTATGCTATATTTTACACCGGCAACATGTACATTTTTAACCAAAAAATGTCACGGCATAAAGTAATATAGGTTAATGGTATTCATGTGAACACTCATGCCTCCACTTGGCCTCCTGCCCATTGCGAAATGTAAATGCTGCCTGTTTGTGTGTTATGGCCTTAAGTTGAGTATAAAAACACGTACATGGGCAGCTCACAAAGTAAAAACAAACCCACGGTCTTTGTGTGTGTGTGTGTTTGTGGAAAAAAAGGAGATTTACTGACGCCCTCGTCACTTGACTTACAAATGTGCCTGATTCATTTCCTGACATCTTAACCGCCTCTTATTGAACATTTAATAAACACCTGACACGGGAGCCTGTAATTATAGGAATCCGGATCGCATTATCCTGCCGATATTTCCACACAAAACAGAATGTCTTTGGCTATTAATTAATACCGATCTCACAGAGTCGGCACCAGAGTCTGCGGTGTTTGTGTATCTCGACGTTCGGGGCAGGATCTCGACGCCAAAACTATTGAATTATTGATTCTGAGCCTCGCCAGTAATGGAGGAGACGGAACTGGGAAACTGCTGAGTCGGGAGCGCGCAACGTTGCCGCGCGACGTACCAGAAACACCGGGGTCGGGGGGCGCGCATGCCCCGCGACCTGCGCCTGTTATAGAACGCGTGTGACCCGTTGTGCGTTTATCACCGAATGCATAGAGGGGTGACGTGCCTCACAGCGGTTGTGTCGTATTGAATAATATGCTTCGGGCCTTATTTATTATACATTCCATTTCATGGAGAAAAGTGGGGCCGAAGGCATTTAATTTGGTCTCAAGACTTCTCATTTGGAAAAGACAGAAAAAAATGATGATTTAAAGGTTAAGAAAAAACGTTTCAGTGATATGAGATTAAAAAAATGCCATTAAGTGTCACCGTAGTAATAAATGAGTACACCACAAGGGCATTTCTGCATGGTCTAATGAACTACAGCAGTGAATTTGCGAAAAGATAATTAATTTCCTGTACTATTTAGCATCATCCAAATATCGGCCTAAATGGCGCCTGTGCCTTTTTTTCCACCCTCCCCACACCACTGTGTTCCAAACTCTTGTTGTGTGGGTGAACTGCAGGGCTGGGGTTGTGTCTTGTCCAGCAGCTATCAGCGTGTCCTGAGGTGCAGCGTTGGGGTTGGGGGGGGGGTCTCTGCCCGGAGGGGCCCAGGAGACATCGAGACGGGGACACACAAGTGTTCTCCTGATTAGACATGGAGACGACCCGGGCTCTCACTGTCCTCTCAACACACTCTTTAAGCCACACACACCCCCACGCAGCCAGTCGGGAGCCAGCCACACATGCTTTCTCTGCCTCTCTCTCTGTCTCTCTCTCCGGCTTCTTCTCAACACTCTTTCCCCTCTCACTCGTTTCCTGCTTTCCTCTGGACTCTCCCTACTTTCGCCGAATTCATGCGCTCTCTCACTTTCTCCTTTTCTCTTTCAATGGATTATACACCGAGTTGGAACGAGTCACGAGTGAGCAAATGAGAGCCAACATTGTCAAATAAAGGAAATCCACAATGGGCAAGGTACAAAGCCAAGTGCATGTAAGCACCTATAGGCTCACATACACCCACACAAATACACACACCTCAAAGCTTTGTGAGTCACAACAGCACTCCACACCATCCTTCATATCAACTGGTCCCGTCTTGTTGCTATATTTACCCCACTACAACCCCTTGAGAAGAAAATATACTACTCTCTCATTTCCCGCTCTTGGCCCTTTATCAAATTAGGGCACGTTAAACAATCACATAGAGCAGTTTTTACTGACAGTGGAGCAGTTTTTTTTATTTATTTATTCGTTTTCTTTTACATGGGACTGGCTGTGGCGGAATGTGATAATACATTCTGTTCGTAGACAAGCTTGCGCGTGTATGAATTTATGTGTCTGTGTGTGTGTGTGTGTGTGGGGGGGGGGGGGGGGGGTGTGGGGGGGGGGGGGTGTAGAAAAAGAGCCCCCTTTCTCCTCTTTTCTCTTAGGAGTACTCAAAGAGCAGGACACACACAGCACCACACCAAAAGACAACAGCCATCAGGAGCATGAATGAGCACCTTCAAAGGCATCAAATGGAGCGAAAGTGAAAAAGAAACCTGCTGAAAACTCCCTCCAATAGCACTCAGGCTGGCAATTAGGACGCCACATCGCTGGCTGTTATCAGTGCAAGCGTGCGGCGTACAGGCCCGGGCGGCTGACTGCAGCCCTCGGTGTGGGCTGCAGTCAGCCGAGAATTGCAGCACTCACAGAGCCTGGACTGGAACACTGTATTTGATTTCACTGTCGGATGAATAGTGGGTGTTCACGCAGATTTTGACCCCTGCTATGACCAGGGAGGCTTAACCGCAGGGATTACAGACGCAGCAAAACAACAGTCTCCATCTCCAGCTCCTTCTATTCAGCGGCTAAGCAGAAAACAAAACAAAAGAGAGGTCAGGACAAAACAAGAAGTCTAATTGTTTCACTGTTTCCTGTTTAGGTGCCCCGGGGCGATCTACAATTTTTTTTATGCACTGGGTTGCATTTTATTTGTTATTAATTTGTTTCCAGTTGCAGCTGGCCCGCAGATTAGGGAGATACAATAACGTATAACTCCCTGTCCTGGGAAGGAGACATAACAAGGGGTGTGTGTTGAGACCTGTGGGCATTAGTAGCTAAGAATGGGATTTTTATTGTTTCCATCCAAAAAAAAAAAAAAAAAAAAAAAAGGTGT
>JAFBJU010002017.1:141037-286467 GCA_016785305.1 Colistium nudipinnis | reverse complement strand
AAAAAAAAAAGGTGTTATTTGGCGCATTGTGGACGCACCAGGGAGCGAGTTTGTGTGCATTTGTGTGTGTATGTGTGTGTATGCTTTTGTGTGTGCATTGTGCCCACAGGGGAAAAAGAGTGTGAGAACAAAATGGGGGGGAGGGGGGTAAGGGGGGGAGCGCACAGTAAATGTTGCACATTTGGCCCACGCCGCTCTGTATTTACAAGCTGGTAAGATCCAATCGTCTTTGTGCTCGTATAATGGAGTACTTGCTTTCAATCATCAGATGTTTGTACACAGACTCTTAAATTACCAAAAGCCTCATGGAAACACAGGCTTAACTCATCTCGTATTGATTGTATTCGCGCTGTCTGAAGTTTACAAAATGCCATTTTGAAATGTCATGAAATGACAAAAAAGCTGACAAATCACCCAATATTTGTATCAGGATGCTCAAGTGTCTTTTTATTGTGGGTAAATCCGGGGAGGTCCGGGATCCTTCATTCCCGGGTTAAACGCTTTTTCAACATTCTGTCTAAGGATCCATTTATACCCATTTATATATCTGTCAAACACATTCCAATGCTCTCTGTACTTGTGACAGACATGTGTGTTGAATGCAAAGTTTAGATGTGATGGAAAATAGCCCCTGGTTTTCAGTAAGCATCAATCACTTGTGTGGTGTAAATGTTATACTCATAAATCTGTTCCCTGATTCGACATAGCCATACACTACATGCTCTACAATAAGCTGTACCAATTACTGATGTTAGAAAACACTATTATGGTTAGAGGCTGGTTACAATTTACAGTTTTTCATTGTGCAGTTGCATAAAACACTTCATAACTTCATGATTACCACACTGTGATTCCAAGGGTGACTCATAGGAACCGAAAATACAATGATATGATTATGTAATGTATATGATTTATGTTTAAAAAGAAACGATGGGACATGTTAAACTCAATTCACATGCGAGGTATATTTTGCGCCCATATGTTCAAGATTTATTTTTTAGATACAACCATTCTTAGGTACAGTTTTTGTACCTTTCTCCGTAACACTGACCAATGTGTTCAAAACTCGAATAAAGTCAACAGAAAAGAACATTAAAAATAAATGCAAAATGTGGACTAAAAAACGTATTCATAAAGTGTGGCATGTCATCACCCATCTCTCTGCCTTCGTTTCCTGTCAGCTGTCTACTGCCTCTCTTTCACAGAAACCCATCATTCAAAAAAATTAAAATAAAAAATTTGAACGTGAACATTTTAGCAAAAAAGGGAACATTTACTACATCTATTGATACTGTCATTATACTGTAGGATTAATTCTATCAGTGGCGGGGGAAGCATTCAGGCACTCCAAAGATAAGATACTACACCGGTATCCTGTCTCTTAATAAAAATGTTCAAATAGGTTTTACATGTAAATGGTCTTTTATTTATTGAATCAAAACAGTTCCTGTGAGCGTTATTCTACTATTTGATTCTTTTTTTTACTCATTATTAACATGTTCGTAGTATTTTTATGGTAAGTAGGTCTTGTTGGGTCTAATGTGAATTATTCCAGATACTATGAGGTAGTTTCATCCATTAACATGCTTATACTTTACATTCTGTATTTACATATAGTCCAATAGTGAATTTTATTGGGTATTTTTATTTTTATGATGTCAGCAGCAACTATTCAAATTTAAGGCCAAACCAGAACCTTCCAATTGTATTACCAATTGTTTGTGAATGATAGACAACAAAACGATGGATTTTTTACAACACCATGAGATTGTGGGAAAATGTACCCATAACTGCATTGCTGTCATTATGGAAACGCTTGGTGTAACCTTCAGTACAAAAGGCCCTTTCCATGAAAATGGACGTTTACCTATATCGACGGTACCCCTGGGTATATTATATATAAGTGTTTGGGGCAACAGAATGTGGAATCTCTAGGTCAAATGCTTCAGAAGTAATAGCATCTTCAAGAAGGAAATTGCATGTCATCCGGGGCATCTTATTCAGATGATTTCATTGATCCTGCCACTTGTATCCCATCATTGATACAGCAGTATTGACAGCTGTATTGCTATGGTAATTCACTCCGTGGGCGAGTGCGCGCGAGTAGCTGTCCCTGGGCTGAAAAGATAAATACGCGCGCGAACCACACGCAAACACAGGCGCACATGCTCCCGTGTCATATTATAGGCTAATAAGATGAGCATGAATAGTAATGTGCAATGTCGCGGGCCCACGTCAAGTTCAACTGGGAGCGATGGGTTTAGTGGGGCTGCGTGAGTCACCGGTGGGAAGAATGCCGGCTAATGTAAATCGATGTCACAAGCTGAGAGAAGGGCAGACGAAACGCAAAGAGCTGACTGAGCTGCATTATGGGGCCAAGGAGGCATTTCGGAGGAGGCAGGACCCCGCAGTGGTGCGACATTCTATTGGATTACGGTGTTGGCTCACCAATCTGCCGACGTCTAATTAAATAGGCCTGCATTAGCTTCCTTCACGGCGGTGGGGGTGTGAGAGACGGCCACTATCTCATTCTGAAATGGGATGTAAAAATAGATCTCGCAAGTTAGCCCTCAGTCACTCTCCCTCCCTCCCGGGGTATCACTACTTCGCAGCGTGCGACCGTCTCTCTCTCTCTCTCTCTCTCTCTATCTCTCGCTCTCTCTCGCTCTCTCTTTCTCACACACACGTTTTTTGGGACTCTCCACATATTCCTCGTTCATACAAGCCAAACAGAGACACTGACTGTTTTGAATTTGTCAGTGCAGTTTAAGGCCCGTTTGTTTAGTGGTTTCCTCATGGACTGCCAATTGAAACAAAAACGGATCGTGGAAGAATGGCTTCTACAAGAGGGAATCTCTATAAGTTTAACATTAAAACCATTCAGGCCAAAACATTTCCCTGTCTTTTTTTTCCCGATTTAAATGAGAAATACGTTTGCGTTGCATCCTGAAATACCTGCCACTTGCCTGTGGTTAAGTCAACTCTCTCACCTGGCAGTGATATTCAAAAAAACAAATCTCTCTCTTTTCCCAAATCAACCCCAAGGTGCAGTTGACGGACATTGAATTTGGACGGCGTAGAACTGAAGAGAGAGGAATGTGAAGGGGGGGGAGCGATACGGGCCGAACAGATAGAGCACAGGAGTATGCCGGAGAAGTTAGACGGAGGTGCCAAAGACATGAGTGTGCCAAAGAGGAAGCACTTTGTTGAACTAAAGCATGCTTGAGAGACTGCCTCTTATCTCAATGATGACAGGGACCCTTTTAAAGGGTCACACGTAACGCACCGTGCGACGCAGGACAACTGGCGGCAGCTGGCCACAGAAGTTGATCCTCGTGGATGCTGGCGAATCATGCTTCGTCTACAGCACCCAGCGGAACTGACATGTAACGTCATTTGCTCTTCTTTTTTCCGTCACCCATTTTACACACCAGAGCAGCAGGTGGCATGTGCTGGACGCATGATTGGAAGGAATAGTTTGACTTCCTGTTGGAGACTTAAATGAGGAGATCGATACCCCTCTCTACAGCTAGTAGTTGGAAATAGGGGAAATAAACTCCTATTCTCCTATCCTATCCGTGGTTGCCAGTCGTTGCATTGTATTAGTTCATATTTAAGGACTGACAGTGGTTCAATATCAAACCTCCTTTGAGCATTACTTCCATTCTCCTCATCTGTTTTGTGATGACAGTTTTAAAAACTATTATCGGTTTGTAATTGTACAAAGAAAACAAAGCCAAAGTTAAGTTTCAAACATTAGTATTTCAGTCATGTGGAATTAACAGATTTGTACAACAACGGGCCTAATCTTATTATTTTTTTAAGCCAGCGATCATCTTCTGAGAGCATGGGCTGTTGAAAACATTACTTTGAAAAACAATGGTGGTAGGTTTAATGGAAAACACATAACAAATATGACTGGCCCAGTATAAATAGAGAGCTGCACCACTAATACAAGCATAACAATAATCTTTTTTTGCGGTAACGCGGTTTAAGACTTGTTGGACATGTTTTCTATGTACAATTGTGAATGCAAAATGACAAAGATTATAGTGTGATCTTTTTTTTCTTCTTTCCGTTGAGCCTGGTATGCACAGAAGAAACACAAATGCACTTACTGGGGCTTTTTCTCGTAACATCCAGCATTTTTCACTCATATGGGGATTTACAAGGTATAATTGTGAGCTCTGTGCTGCTGCTAACGTCAACACTTTTTTCAAATTAGTCACAGTTGTTTAATTCACATCCTAAAAGCAATTTTTCTTACGTGAGTGGGCTGGGTGACTATAGCGCAGCCTCTGCGAGAGTGCTTTGAGAGGCATGTGATGGAGCAAATGTAATGTACCTTTATCATATTTCCTCTGGGTGATATTTACAGTCCCAACACTCATATCACAGCAATTTTCCCTAAATACTATTAAGAAATAATTTGGGGAAACAGCAACATGCTGGGGTAAGTGAACTTCGCCTAACTGCTCACTCAATTGGCTCCATGACCAAAATGCGAAATGAAAGCCTCGGGTTTGTGAGCCCGCCGACCACGGAGAGAAAGGGTAGTGTGGTCTGGAGGGGCTGCGTGGACACAGAAGAGAGCCGAGCACTGTAAAAACACATCCCTCCGGCACCATTATATAAGCATACATATGGGACGGCAAAAATGGAAGACGACACTTTAAATGACATTATTATAAAATGCAATACTCCTGGAATGATCCCTTATTAAATTAGGCCCTATGATCCAAGATGAATTTCCCGCTTCCCTAATCCATCAAGAGGGGAATATTAAAAGATAGGCCTCAACTGGCATTAGAAGCTCACTCTGTCTTGACTTTCATTATTCCGCATTAGGTTGCTGCTGGGGGAGAGCCTCTTAATGAGAATTACAATGATTCACTGGCCCCGGCCCCACTTCTGACAAGTCAAATATTAACTCCTCAGTCACAGCTGTCGGAATTAAAATACTTTGTAGCCGCGGACGTGCTAAATTAAATTGGCCTTTTATGTTCCTTACATGGCTGACCCCCGTGGGGCTCCACTACCGCAGTCACCACTGAGACACCGGCTATGACGGAGCAGGAGGAGGAGAGGACTGAGACGGTAGGGGCCCCGCATGTACGCCGCGCACGCCCAGGCAGGCAGGCAGGCAGGCAGACGAGCTCACGCGAAAAACCAAAGATTTCTGTCCCCCGTGTGTCATCTTCTCCCTCCGTCGCTCTGTTCTCCCCGTTTTCCTTCATTCTGCGTTCCTCACCAGAGGCCGCCCCCTTGGCTGACATCTTCTCGCTGCGCTGTTTGCTTGAGAGCGGGTGTCAGCTGCTGTCGACTACTGTCTGTGTGTTTCGCCGCGGTCTCTCTCACTCTTACTCTATTAACAAGGCCACAGACGCACATTAAAGGCGGCTCACCTGTTGCTCGCCCTTCGCGTTTGACAGCCAAACAGATTAACATAACAGACGGGCCTCTTTGCAAAGAGCAGGGGAACTTTGTTCGGATGCGATTAGGGTTTAAGTATGCGGACACCAAATGAAATCTATATTGACACGTCTAAAAGTTTTATGGCGCTTCATTTGCACTCACTTAAGCAGAGGGCCAGGGCTCGCCGACCCCCAGGCTCCACTCTGCCTTCCAAAAAAATCTTGGGTGCGTGCAGCAGTGTTTGCGGGGCGGCGCGCTCTGGCCCCGAGGTCGTGTGCGATGACGGTGAGAGTGGGGAGGTTTTCTGCCTTTTGCCTTTTTGCTCGCCTTCCCCCAGCAGCATTTCTGCTTTGCCTGCGTTGCCGGCGGAGCCCTGAATCCGTCTCCTGCTCTGTTTGAGCTCCTTACAAACAAACGATCGATTTCACAAGGAGAGAGAGAGAGAGAGAGAGAGAGAGAGAGCTGGGAGAGGGAAGATATAACTGTCAGTGACCCCTACAGTTGCACTTGAAATCGCTGGATTGTTAGTTTTTTTTTTTAAACCACACATAGACGCCCCAGGACATGTCACCCCTCCCATTTCCAAAGTCAACGGAATGAATAAAGAAAAGGATGGAGCTGATAGAGGAAAAAAAAGAAAACAAAAAAACGGCCAAATGGAAGAGAGTGGAGGATTAATTCAGTGGGCAGATGGGTCTTGGTGTCAATTTGAGCTATTCTGATCCGCCGAATTGAAACCGGAGCTTCAACCAAGCCCCAAACACGCCACCTTTGACCTTCGTGACAGATATAATACTGATACTCTATATTCATCGAGTTCCTCTGCATGCTTTGTTTGGACTAACACCACTTCTTCCCTTTTACTCCTCTGGCCTTATTTTACAACTCTGCACCTTTGGTAAAATCATTAGCATAAGGGCAGCATACGGTGGACCATAATAGACAGCTTGTAAATTGCTAGCTGTAAGCTACGCTGGTGCTATAGTGGAATTTGCTACACTTTGGAGCACTTTAAATAACTTTTAACTTGTAGATTAAAAGTATCAATACATTTTTGACCCAGGGTTACCATTAAGGTTATTAATTGCCAGCCAGAAAGTAATTACCTCGTGTTGAAAGCATATTTCTTTTAGTATCGAGTTTCTTGGGGCCTTTGGAAAAAATGTATCCCCCCTCTTACGCAAGCTGTTAGGAGTTAAAAACTGTTCTGACCTCGAGATTGAATATCGAACAATTTCGTGGTTCTCATTATCTGGCTATAATTAGCTTTTAGTGCGACTCGTAACATGCGCACACGGGGAGGAAGATTTAAGCAGAAGGTGGTGCTGAAAACCCACCAAATCAATGCTTCCTACAGGGGATGTGCATAAAAGGCCCCATTACCGCGCCGCCGAGGCTCCGGCGGGGAGTGATTTAGACGACACCCCTGCAGTGGGCCATCAGTCACTCTTTTAGAGTTAAATAAGCCATGTGAAGGACTGTTATCCTTACTGGATTAAGCCCCCATTAATCAGTCCACTTCACCTGTCAATACGACCACTGGCTTCCAATCAAACAACCATTACAGCGGAGAGCATCCCAATAAAGGAGATCTTTGTTTCTTATTCAGTTAATCACCCAGCGTACACAAACAAACGCGCACGCACACGGCGCTCGTCACACTGGCGGCGTATATTCCTGTCCTCTCATGTGTGTGTGTGTGGAGGAGTGCAGGGGTCAGGCTTAAGACGGGGTTGCGATTTGGAATGCGGAGGTGGCGTGGGAGGACCCAACGAGACCACTTTACGAGTATTACAGTGTCCTCATCGCTAAAGTTAGGATTTATACTAATTGTGCGACGGCAGTGGCGAATTTGAAGGATTGGCCCAAAGCGATGTGATGTGATGTGATGGACTGATGTGTCGTCCACAGCCTCAGCCGGAGGATATAGCTCCGAGCAGGTGGGAGTGAACGACCCACTGACAGCCCTTTTCAAAATGACCAAAATCCATCCACCCGTATTGATCAGTTATTCTTCTGTCTTTCAGCGGGCATCTTCGGACACTCCCTTCCGCTTTCCACCCCCCACCCGCCCCTCCAACCTGCCCAGCCGCTCCCTATTGATCCTCGCTGGTGATTGGTTGAGCTGTAATTTGAGATGGACATTGACTGATGAGTGCAAACTGTTTTTCTTTCCCTTTTCTTCCTCCCCTCTCCGGGGTGATGAAGTCATAATGCTAGTGACAGAGCCAGGCAGGGACCAATTGCAACGGAGGGGCCGGCCCCCCGAGAAACCCCAAGAGCCCGGGTGCAGGATGCCTCCTGGTCAGGCGCACGCGGCCGCCCGGGTCCCGGAGCACATGAATGGACCCGGCCAGAGTGGGCCGAACGCACAGAGGGAGGAGACACCCGGAGGAGTCTGAACAACAGGGGTAGATAATAGAACCCCCGTCATCCAGCTTCAAAGCTCGACAATCGAAATCCTTTTTTTGACTGGTGATATTGGACGATTCCATTTGCTCACGTGTAGCTCAGGAACTAGCCACCGAGTTTAAAGGGCATCTGCTTGATGAGAAGACGAAAAAAAAAAGTACGAATAAAAGACCCGCTCTCACTCTTGAAAGCCGAGGGGTTACTCTTGATCAGCACTTGTGGTAAATAACCGGCCAATTAGGAGCAGACACAAAGAGAGAGAGAGAATCATGCCAGAAGCAAGATCTCAGAGAGCAGCGCAGATACCGATGTGCGGGAATAACTTGTGGAAAATTACAAAGATCAAGAGGATAATGAGATAAAGGAAAACTGTAAAAAAAAAAAAAAAAAAAAAAAAGTCTGCCCCAGAACACTGTATACTTTGCTTTTTACCCGAGACCCATTTTAATTTCATAGCCTGAGCCGGATAATTGCTTTCATAAAATAGGTATGCCAAATATTTAAGAAATGACAGATTTAAGAGATTTTCTTAAAGGTGGCATCTTTTAAAATCCCCTTTGCTTTACTGTCATTACAGCCTGACGTCCCATGAGAGAGAGAGAATCATGCCAGAAGCAAGATCTCAGAGAGCAGCGCAGATACCGATGTGCGGGAATAACTTGTGGAAAATTACAAAGATCAAGAGGATAATGAGATAAAGGAAAACTGTAAAAAAAAAAAAGTCTGCCCCAGAACACTGTATACTGTGCTTTTTACCCGAGACCCATTTTAATTTCATAGCCTGAGCCGGATAATTGCTTTCATAAAATAGGTATGCGAAATATTTAAGAAATGACAGATTTAAGAGATTTTCTTAAAGGTGGCATCTTTTAAAATCCCCTTTGCTTTACTGTCATTACAGCCTGACGTCCCATTTTAACAACGGTCCCCGTCCCTGTAATTGCATGCGTATTGGATTCTAATAACGGTGTAGAATATTATCAGACAGTGAACATGCAGATAATCAGCCTTGTGCTTTGACTGTTTGACAAGTCAATCTTTCACTGCCGCTTACCCTGCCTAATGCCATTACACACACACACACACACACACACACACACACACACACACACACACACACACACACACACACACACACACACACACACACACACACACACGGAGGGAAGAGAAGGAGTGATAGCCACATTTAGAAAAGAAATCTCGGTTTGATGTCCCGCCTTAATTCCTTCATTTTTCAATAGTCTTTTTCATTTCATTCAACCCGTGTGACCACACGGCGGTAGAACAATCATTCCTCTGCATGGAATGGCTGGTGCCAGTGGTTAAACGGGAGACATTTTGATTAATATTTTCCATTTGTTTAGTGAGCTTTGAGCTAAAATTAGACGGCCACCTCTTCCCTCGACAGGACAGCGGTGACTTTGGTTTCCACGGCAGGCCAGTCCACCGCGCGCGCGCACGCACGCACGCACACACACACACACACCAGTCTCAGGGAGGAGAGCAGGGGAGGGTGGGCCGGTGCGGGAGTAATTTCAGCGGATTGTGAGCGGACAGTAGCTCCGCTGGGAGAGCTGGCAATCATGGGGGAAACAATGTTTACATCGATCAGCTGTCAGGAAGATTTATGGCCTCATTTTGCTGTAATGGAGAATTAGTGGGGAGATTATCAGCGACTCAACACCGCCCGCTTGTTACCCGTGTCCAGGCCTGGCAATTTGTTTCTCCCCAGGAGCGGGCCAAACACTTGTGACAGCACCAGCACTTGCCCTAATTCAATCAAGCCAAAACGTTGGAATTAATTTGTTGCAAGAAAATTTAAATATGTTCCGGCTAAAGCAGTGGCCTGTAGTCACTCGCCGCTGGAGGGGGGAGAGGAAAAAAAAAAAAAAAAACAGCGAAAGGGGAAAGGAGAAAAGCGGAGAGAAGGCGTCTGATTTATTGTGGCGGGCAAGATATCGATCCAGTTCGATCCTGGCCTGCGCGCGGAGGGTTTAATGTGTAATAATTTCCAATTTAAAGCTCCTTCTCAAGATCACGGCTGTAAGGAGAGGAGAGGAGAAGGCAGGCTGGGGCTGCGCAGCCATCCCACTGATTAAGGAGCCTGTTGCTAAGGCTTTGTCAAAAGCTCCGTCTGAATGTAAATGCGGGGGTTATCCGTCCCAGCGTCCCCCGTGTGCCCAACGCACCCGATACTTGCCTGTCACGCGGAGGAGGCCGAGGACAGGGCGTGCGCTGGGGCCACGTGAGCCGACACAAGTGAGGGTATATCAGGAAAAGGCTGTTTAGATGTTTACATATGTCTATCGTGCGTTAAGATGAATTCACCAAGCAGAGGAGAAATGAGAACAAATCAAAATCGGAACCAATTTCCCCCTCCGTGACCTTCTTTCGAGTCCGTCCAGGGCACAGTTCAGGTTCGGTCATGGGGTAGGATGACGTTGGGCCCCTTCGTTGACGCCGCGTTTGGCGGCTGCAGGTCCCTCCGGCCGCGGTCCCCTCCCTGGTGTCCGCGGGATATACGCGGTCACCCCTCAGCAAACCCCCCACCTCCCTCTCCTCCGCCCGCCCCGTCTCTTCCTCCGCGGCGGGCACCCCGAGGACTCCTGTCAGCGCGCTGACCTATTGATCAAGCTGTCTGTGCGCCGCTAAGAGTCCTCAATTTGAGCAGGCTAAGGTTAACGGAACACAGCGAGATAGCGCGAGATAACCATCATACATAGCTGCAGTCGGATGACACGGGGCATGTTACTCGATGCTGGATGTTGGATTTTATTTCACACGTCAACGTCTTGTGCTTTCGCTCTGTGCCCGGCTTTATTATTCAGCCCTATTCCGCTCGGATTCTCCCACCCCTTACAGAATAGTAAATACACGAGGACCTATATCCTCTTTATCACTCTGCACATTTATCTTTATCTCTCTGTACACTCGGGTTGCATGACCCCTTGGGTTTCTTTATGAACCACACAGCCAGTAATCTTTGCTGTTGAAGCGGCTGTATAGCCCGCTATTATCACAAGAGCTATCGGAAACACTGCACCCTGGTCTCTACCACTACAAACGCACGCACACTCACACAAACGCCTTTTTTCTGAACTATATCCTTGGGGGGGGGGGGGGGGGGGTGGGGGGTTAAGAGTGAAACAACAAATAAACGCCCCACTTCCCTTTCCTCTCCCTCCATCTCTCTGTCTCTCGGTATTTCTACGAGTGCATGCATGCAGGTGTGTGTTTGTGTGCAGCTTGCAGGCCCCTGCTGGACAGGGACATGGTTAAATCAAGCAGGATCCAGCTCTGTGACCTCTGCAGGCCACACTCTCCTCCTCCTCCTCCTCCTCCTCCTCCTCCAGTTTTGTCTATTAGCATCTCAAGCCTTTTTCTCTATTCCGCTCTGATTTCATATTTTTGTCTGTGTATCCGAAAAATAGCCTACAAGACGCTGTCTGTTCCCGACTCCTGACGTTTCTGTGTAACAGTTTTTACAAATTAGTTAACAGGCGGGCTCTGAAAAAAAAAAAATTATATAAAAAAATCAATGCATACACATTAGCATGAGTTAATTGATGCCTAATTAATTTCTGCTGCCATGCATAAATTTGGGCTGCTTTCCCTCACTGCCACAGGAGACCGAGACAAGGGCGATGATTTCCAGGCTTCCCATAAATAAATGAATTAACATCGAGATGGGCCAGAGAGAAGCTGCTACCGCAGACTAGCCAGGTGTGCAAGGTTAAAGACCAACTATGTGGGTGTACACACACTCTTTCTCTCTCGCTCTCTCTCTCTCTCTCTCTCACACACACACACGCGTGCACACACACACGCAGCACAGCAGGAGCAGGTGCAAATACAAATGATCTTTGAAACCCGCTGGAGGTGCCAGAATAAAGCACCAAGACACAGCACTAGGTGCACAGCAAAGCAACACATGTATACGACGTCAGCTGCCTCCTCTCGAAACATCACACCTCCGGAAATTCCAAAAATGCACGTCACCGTCAGCGTCCCCATTTTTTGGGGGGTTCTTTGTCTTTCCGGCCTTGTTAGTTATTCTACCTGGAGCCGCCGGGTACATCCAAATCCCACGGACGAGCTGAGAAGTGTGTCTGGAGTGGATGATAGCCGCGGCCTCTCTCTCGCCTAATTTGTAGTAATTGGTAGCTCATTAGGTGAAGCAGGTCAGTGTCACAGGGAGCAGGCTGTCAGGGCGCGGGGTTAATGACAGAGAGGAGCCACAGACAGACAGATTAAAAAACTCTGTCGCCTGCCATGCCTCCGCATCGCCGGCTTGTCTCTAGCCAAAGGTCCAGCTGTCCGACCATATGCGAAGCTCGGGATACGTATCTCTCCCAGCGCTGCTTTATCGTTTGAGGCGATGGTTATTGTGGTGGCGATGACTTGGGAGAGGGAGAGCCTCTTTTTTTTTTTCTTTATTTGAATGCAAAATGTGTCCAATTCCGATTCCGTCATATTTAAACACGGGACGGAGGTTACAGGTTGGAAGCTGCCTGGCTTCGGTTGACAGGGATGGAAGTGGAGACAGAGGTAAAGTGTGATTTTAACTTCAAAGTGTGGCGTATTGAATTTCCTTTGGTTGAAAGTTGTCCTCAGGGGCCAAGAAATAGTCCCAACACATAACCCCATACGAAACGGCCAATTGTTGGGATATTTCAGAAATACTTGAAAAATGTTATTAAACGTTTCTGTGTCACACCAAATGGAGGAAGGCTGGAGCGGCAAAACTCGATTCTTCGGCCATAAAATAAATATTGTGCCATTTTATCCTTCAGAAAGTGGTTTTCGGCCATTTTTATGTAAGGCTCAGTGGTTAAGTTGATTAAAATTTGGATGCAGGAAGAGTGAGGCCACCACCCCCCCCCCCCCCCCCCCCACCCCCCCCCCCCCCCCCGTGCGCAGGCTCACGCCTGATTGTGTGGGATACGGCGAGTGCGTATGGGCCGCCATTTGTCCCTCTAGAAATGACCGCAGGACGCATTAAGTGAGATGCATTCGGACAAGGCGGCGTTGACCTGATAGTGATACGACAGTAAGATATACGGACCTGAGGCTGCACTTAGCAGGTGGCCCTGAGAGGACACAGCGCTTCCGCGTCCACGTCCAGGTGGTTCGAACTTGAGACAGAGTCCTGACAGGCCGAGTGCAGCGTGCACACACGCGCGTGTGGTCACTCGCCGGAGGGAGAACCAGCTCCTAATGGATCACACAAACAGAGAGCAACTGTGTAACTTAAGAGTGACGGCTAAATGAACGAACCTGAGATCGTAAGAGCTCTTATGGTTATGTAAATCTAACCCGAGAATCTTTTTTTTTTTTCATTTATCCACCTTACATAGGCCCTTTCCCATCATAACCTGGGATGGTTTACCGTACCCAATTTAGATTGTGTTTCATCAATTTTCCTTTGCAAAGATTCAAACCCCTGGCATGAATTGTGGGTAATTATCAGCTGCCAGTATCCCAGACATAATCGGGTACTTTTGACAGGTGAGTTATTAAAATGTCCTCTGTACCTGATAAACATATTAATTTATTTCAAGATAGATAATTTCATCAATGCAGCAGTCATATCATATATAGGCGGGATGATACCCCTCTCCTTTTTAATTATACAAATATCAGTCGTCAAAATGACGGATTTTGGGACATTTGCATCCTTCAACGTCTATTCTGCTCCATGAAGGTTTGATTAAAATAGAGCAACACTGCTCTCACAACAGCATTGTTTGTTCACACAATCATTCCAAGCGCAGTAATTGTTGTGTTGGCTTGTGTATTTTATGCACAATTTCCAATAGTTTTTCACGAAAAAAAACAGTCCTGAATCAGATCTTATACGGCTTCGCCTTTCCAAGGTGATTTATTCACGAGGAATCATTGAGCCTTCAGCCAGCCCCCTCTAATACCAGCTCTTAGAAGATAATCAATATTGTTCTCAAACATGAGTCTAGTTCTCATCAATTGTAGGTTCCTATGGCTAATGACATAACTCACAATACGCTCCGCGTGTTGCAGAATGACCCGTCTTTATATATGTAAATTCATGCAATCTATAAAACGCGCACATGACCTTATTTTGAAGTAAAGGGCCCTGCTTACAACATATACATTTCTAGCGATAGATATTACTTTAGATGCCTGTTCAATCTTTCACGGTATTTAGATATGAACTTTAATTCATTGATTGACTGATTTTTCATTCCTCTGCATCATTTTGTGACAAAGGGGAGTTGATCAAAATAACGTTTGAAATGAAGCTGTAGTTGTGAACGACCATCAAGCGAAATGCATAATGCATCATTTTAGCAGACACACGTAGGCATCCACACGTGCACCACGCACGTATGCATGCAGCAGTGGGTCATGTCCAAAGCTGTGAAAATGAATTTTTAAAGGTGTCGTATATCATTTTGAAAAACACCTTTTTTTTTTTTTTCTTTTACTCCCTGGAGGCGATTCACAATATGATAAGATCAATATCACTCATTTATTTGTCTGTTACTACAACCGTGCAATTTACTGTGAGTCATAAATAACTGGGGCTTTAAATTATGTTTCGCCATAAAGACACGTCGACTATTTGAAAAACATAGGATCATAAGGATTTCACACACAAAAAATAGATACAGACTATAGTATTGTAATAATGTCTTCATCGGATAATCGGATTTAAAAATGTTATCTGCCAACAATCTGCCTCTGTACATCAACATGCTCTGGGGAATATCACTGAAGATTATAAGCTTCCCAAAATAAGTTGTAAAACTTCCGTTTCCCAACACAAAGCAAGCGTTGCTTGCCAAATTCTTATTGAGGTTTCCATCCTTCCAAAAGTGTTTCCAATTTGGAGGTCTGCGGGGGGTTTGGGATTCCCTGTCTGAGGTGACCGCAGCAGACCAGGACCAGTGTGATTGACAGGTAAGACTGACCTCATCTGGGAAGGCGGGTCCCCGAAGCCTGATCACTATCACACGACATGGAACAGATGGGATGAAAGCCCTTACTAACAACACAACCCCTCAAGGGGTTCCTCTTTCACTCCATCACTATCTTTTTTTTTTTCTCCCTATTTTCTTTCCTTTCCTTCCCTTCTTTGGTTCTCCTCCTCCTCTTGGCTCTCTCATTTCATCTTCTCGCGCTCTCCCCACAAAGCGCCACTTCACCCCACGCATCTGCATGGTTTGAAGCCTTCACAAAGCGATATAAGGCAAAAACACTTCACATCCCGCAGCTGATGGCTGCGGAGGACCCACTTAAACCCCTTCACAACACTTTCCGTCGCAGACGCACGCGAGTAGTCGGTGATAACTTGATAATAAATTGCCAAGATCGAAATGAAAGTAGAACATAAGGTCTGCGCCGATCATTAGGTATCAATTAATCACTCAATTATCCGAATGGCTCAGTGTGTGCGCCGAGGCAGACAGGATCTGAGACGGCAACATCAGTTAAAACAGTCTAATGAACCGAGCGGAATTCCTCATGAAACACCGAATGATTAGCAACCGTGTCTTGGGGGACTACTTCAAACGGAACCTCAAAGTGGTTGGCTTTAGTGATGCTTTCCCCTTCAAAAGCGGAACATGAACACACCGCTTACGACTACACAGGCGGGGGAAAGCTGTCGCCCGCGCCTTTCATTTAGCGCGCTAAATAATGATTCATCGCCCAAAAAGTTTAGAGAGGGTGTATTTGTTTGCATCAGAAGACGGTGACCTTTGCGCTGCCGCTGGGAGATTAAAGTGCCACGGCGGCCAGACACGCTCCGAAATCAACAAATTAACATACGCCCAGGCCTGCCGGAAGCTTTGGTGGACAGGAAGTAAGAGTTCAGTGTGTTGTTTTATGACAAAGCTCTACCGGGAACCAGTGCGGCGGCGGCTGCGGCGGCGCTAAGAGACCGGAGGATCACTGGTGGCTCCGCTGCTGGGGACCAACAATGTAATTAAAATGACACAAACAAAGTGAATCTAATTAGGTATCCCTCCGCTCTAGCTCGTTAGCGCCCGACCCTGCTAAATTATTTCCTCCGCGGAAAATAAATGAGGCCACTTGTCTTTGCAGATTTGGGGGCCGCGAGGTGCTGGGGGATGAAGCAAAAACGCAGAAAGGAATTATTGAAGCGTCGCAAGCGGAGCCGCGTGCCTCCGCGCAAAGTGTTACCCGCAGACATACGCCGACGGCTGCCTCGGTCAGCGGAGGCAGCCATCGGGCCCAGAAGCATGCGGCTGATAAAACGCGCGTGCGGCCGGTTAGCACGGGTCGCCCGCTCTATGCGCGCTTGATGAGTAGGTCGGCTGTGAGAATGGGCGATTTCCCAGCTCTCCCATTCACCACCTGCATGCCATTACACACACACACACACAAAAAAAACACACAGTTCATCAGAAACAGTTGGACCTCCTCAGTGTTTCTGTCTGGCTGTGGTCTGGCACCTACACCACAGTCACACGCACGCACGCACGCACGCACGCAGGCTCTCTCTGCAGTATGCCACGTCCGCACCCGTCGGACCCCCCACACACACACCCCCTGGTTGGTGTAGTGGGGTAAGTGAATCCAGTGGCTGATAGTTTGGAGGGAGCCAGGGGAGCCATTGAGAGCCCATTAGGAGGTTAAGTGGAGGAAGCTCTCCATTGTTCTGCTGTTTGATTCCTGCCCTGTGACCCACACTCTCCTGGCCAGAGCCTGGGAAACCCTGTTAGTGATGATGAGGGGGGATAAAAGACCATCTCGCATGCATGGGTACACACACACACACACACACACACACACACACACACAGACGACATACAGGAGGCAGGAACAGTACAGAGCACTGACAGTTGGATGACTCTCTGCGGACCGCGGGCTGTGTGTAAGGGCGGAGAGGTTTCCGGCCAGACGACAGTAGCGGTGCATGAGGACACCAAAAGGCCAAACTCTAAAACTCAGCGTTTACATTAGAGCAAGAGTTTCCAGTGTCTAACAAGGCCTCCCTTACATCTTTTTTTGTGGGGGGGGGGGGGGGGGGGGGGGGGGGGGTGTTCTTTCAACACATGCAAACTGAAAATGGGTTCTCACACTTGTCCTGATATCTGAAGCACTAGTAATTATGTTTAAAATCAGCAACAAGCCATTATGAAGTGTCACTTATTCGCGAGAGTGGCACTCTTAACAAAGTTACATGTCAAATAGCTCAAAAATCAGTTATGTGCAAAAATAAAGAGATCGAAACAATCTAACAGTGAGAGCTCAAAAGCAGCGTCTCGTTTTCTTCTGAAGAGTCACTGTGGGAACGCTGTGATAGAGGAGCAGAACTAATGATAACATTAGGTCCACTCATCGATTTCGGTATATACATCCCCCCCGCTCATAACTCTGCTCCCTCTCCAGGTTTCCAAAGCCTCTCCTCTCCTCTCCTCTCCTCTCTCCCTCAGGCCCACGGTTGTGGAGGTGTGGGAAGAGTGGACGGGTGGAGGAACACAGAAGGTAGGGATCCCGGAATGGGAAGCGGGGAGGGGAAACGCAACAGGGGAGGAAGAGGAGGGCCGCTGGGTAATGTGGAAGATGACAGTGGAGCGGGATGAGGGGGGAGAGGGGTTGAGGGGGAGGCTGGATGTCTTGTTTGGCCGATAGTAATCTGACAGCTATTATAGAAGGGAGAGTTAGAGACCTCCTGGCTTGGGGTGGTGGTGTTTGGTGGAGGCGGGCGGTCGGGGGGGGTGGGGGCTATAATGGTGGTGTTGGGGTGATGTGATATATGCTCTTCTGCAATCTGAAACCAACCGGTGTGGGTGTGTGTGTGTGTGAGTGTGCGTGTGCATCCACATTCACAGTATGTGTGTGTGTGTGTGTGTGTGTGTGTGTGTGTGTGTATATCACTTCATTCTTCTGCATTCAATTCTCTCTTAGCCTCAATGGCCTCTCTCTCATTTCTTACCCCCGCCCCCCCCCCTTCCATTTCTCGCTCTCTCCCTTTAGCCCCCCCCCTGCCCCCCTCCTCCCATTCTCCATCTCCTGCCCCAATCTCTCCCCTTCTTCTCTTCCTCCAGAGTAGCGGGTGTCACTGTACATTTCGGTGTCTCCCTCCTTTACAAGGCTTGCCCATAATTTGACAGTGTCACGGGGATCCATCTTCATTCTCTCACTCTTTTCATAATCTGATCCTCTTCCTCTAGCATGCAATTAGTGCCCCTCCCCTCTCCCCCCCCGCCCTCCTCCTCCCGCCGCTCCGTCCCCGGCCCCAGAGCGGCGTGCCGCTGCCCCCGCCGCGCGGCCCCGATGATTGCTACAGCTTTCCCTGTGCAATCCATTTAGAGCCGGGGCCCTGTAATGAATATGTACATTGAGAGGGACCTCGGCAGGGGGGAGGGTCACGAGCAATCAACCTTGAATTCAATTATGCCAGTGAAGGTTAATGACTGTGCTCAGTGGTCAGAGGCACGCGCCACATCGCCCATTAAAGCAGCTTGTCAGAAGTGACAGCGTGGGGGCAGGGAGAGACGCCGGCCTCGGAGGGAGAGCGCGGGGTGGGTGAGCGGGGTGGGAGGAAGGCGGGCGCAGGGGAGAGGCGAGGAGAAAACAGGCGAGAGGTAGGGATGAGGGAGAGGTTTCCCGGGGAGGAGACGCGTGACGCGCTCAGCCAGCGAGATGGACACGGAGATAAAACGGTGTCAGTCGGAGTTGCTAGATTACATTGAGCTCATCCCGGACAAATCAGATTGTAAAGTTCTCCAGCAACCCCCCCCCCCGTCTGGGGTGAAGCCGAGCACGCTAGCTGTAATATGATTAGTCTACATAAAGACGTGTCTGGAGTGTAATTCACTGCTCACTAATGAGGCCCTGTCTGAACCCAGGACGGATGAATCCCCCCTGGTGGCGCGCACTCACCTGCTGCCTGACTCACCCGACCCCCACGCCCTCCTCTCAGGCAGACCCCTCATGCCTCTGTACGCCCACTGCCGCCCCCTATCTGTGCCGCCACCTCGACCTCTCCAAAACTCCAACTGGTGTCTCATACGCCATCATCCACTGTCTCCGCTCCAACCCGTGCGCTGTCTTTTATTCTTATCTCACCTGTCGTTTTACCCCCACCGCTTTTTTTTTTTTATCCGTGTCAGGTCTCGAGTCAATCAAGAGGAGTCCAAGTGGTGTCTCCGGTCGTTCTAAATTTGCCCTCCTGTTGAATCGCAAGGCTAAATTTCCATAACGAAATTGCAGTGCCAGAGGTTAGACATGAGTTTGCACATGCTTGCTTAGGTTATACAAATGATACCGGAGGATACCTATAGAGGGCATATGTATCATATAAAACTACATCATAAGCGTGACGTAAACAGTGAACATGGCGACACACAAGGAGATACTCGTTTGAACAGAAGGCAGTCCCCGTGTGCACAGGGGGCAGAAAGTAAAAAGCAAGTTTATATCCAGCTGCAAATCCGAAAATTATTTGGATGCTGCTCAGTTTTGTAGAGCTGAGTTCAAGTATCGTCAGCGTATAGGCCCAATGACTATATATACACAATATACTAATATATACAATAGGTGCCCATTCACAATCAAGTCCAGATCATGTCTTAACTCCTAGTTTTCATCCTCACTCTTAAAGCTGTGCATCTTCGTAACTTATGTGTGTGCTCACATTGATACTGCGCATATACTCCGGCAACGTCAAATGACTCCGCAACTTTCTTCCTTGCCCAGGTATATCTCATAATCGGCTTCAAGGTGATACATTGAATGAGAGAGAAAGCCATGACAACCAGAACAATATACATCTGTATAGACAGGAAAGGAATTATCCTCAGCTTCGGTTGAGATCTCCTCCAAAAGCAGATTTGTCACGTCATAACATTTAGAAAATTACAATGGTGCCTATTTTAAAAGGAGGTCACGGAATTCATGTAATGCCTCATGTTTATTGAACCCAAATAAACTTTGCAAGCTTTTTAAGTCTGAGGGTGAAAACAACTCTCACCTTTTGTCCTGAGCCTAGATTTGGGAGCAGCCAAGGCAGCCCTGCCTGAGGATCTGTATCTGAGCTTTGGCTCAGAAGTTGTTAAAATGTCAGCGGGGGAGCCGGGGGCGGGGCCTTGATGACCCTTAAAAGTTTGCCATTAAATCCGAAAATCTATTAAAAAAAAAAATGAACTTGAGAACCAAGTGTGAAGTTGCCAAACTGGATGCAATGGGGTCCATTTCAGTTCTCCTTGTACTGGGCAAATTCTACTGTAGCATTTAATAGGCCTGGAAAAAATCTTTTTTTTTTTCTATTTTTGGATGGTGGTAAAAAAACTTGACTGGATTTTTGATTTATTTATTTTTCTACAGCGATGCATGCAAGAGTTGCACGGATGCAATTTTTTTATTTAGATCTCCACACTGATAGCTGGGCTTTGGGCATTAGTCAATTCTGAGTATTGATCTGTTACCAGTGTTTAAAACTCTCTATGCCTGATAGTGAGGAAGAGAATGGGCTCATTCTTCTATGTGTAGGAGAACATCAGGCTTGACTTGAACATTGCTTTCCTAACTCTGGAAAACAAAATAGATGACAACTAAATGTAATGAATTATTTATAATTCCAATAATAAGTAATAAAGCGCCGCAAGCTTGGTGAGAAAATAATAAGAATTACAATTTGCGGAGAAACCAGCAGCACACTTGACACTCCAGTACAAAACAATTGTGTCGCGCGAGTACGATGAGTTTTGATTTAATGCAATCATTAAATCAAAACGAAGTCACAACCTAGTGCACGTAAAATTGTCTAATTCAATCAAAGTGAAAAACAATTCACTTTATGAAAACAAAACATTCGAAATCATGAGATATTAACCTCTTTGTAAATATTGAATGCATGGCTCACGCTATGATAACGCCCCCTCGAGCACAATGTACGCTTCCACCACTAGTATTGGAAATGAGCTCAGGTATTGGTATCAGATCCGCTCTGTACTGCATGCACAAGCCTATAGAGAGTGTGTGACCATGCCATAACACAAACAAAGGCTGTTGCCAGTGGGGGCTGCAGCATCTGGACATACACGGAAAGAGATATTGATATTCTCTGAGACGGAACAACTCTTTGATGGCAATACGATACGGTCCTGCTGAATGGTTTCCTGCAGTCGTCATAACAGCGTTCACCATTTACATCTGACCAATCATGTTCACCCATCATTTACGAATACCAATCTAATATGCTCTCATCTCACAATGTAGTACGCTGGACACACGAAATCAAATTAACGCGCCGTGCCTGGAAATAACGGATTCCGCGGAGAGAAAGAGGCTCCCCCGGAAAGGATCGGTTGTTGGCTCAAAAGTGCGATTGATTATTTTATTATCATTAATGATTTTGAAATGAAGGAGCAATAACTATTGCCTATCTGCACCACAATCCATCTGAAGAGGTTGAGGTCAATAATCCAATCAATAAGGCAACGTTGGCTTCTTTTCACCACGACCACAATCTGTCCTGAGGAACATTCTTTCAGTTCCTCATACAAAAACCTGTAATCATGGATTTTTGGTCGACTGGGACGGTGGAAACAAGCCATCATCTCCCAACATCTCAGCCTTTCACCAGTTTGATGTTGATCGTTGAACATGATCAACATTTGACCTCGGAGGCCGGCGGTTCGGAGCAGTTGTGACACCATGAGCCCGGAACTTCGGACAGATCAGAAAACGCCCATTTTTGGAGGATTTGAAAAGCGGCGGAGAATGTCATGGTACCTGGAATAAGAAGGCGCTCATGAACAGCACAGCACGTTTGTCTGGAAAATCTCCTATTAGGACGCTCGACTGTAATTTGCCTGAGGTCACACGGAATATAGACACAACAACAGGTTCAAAAGGTCAACGGAGATAAAACTCAGGGACTTAAATGATAAACTATAGGGACTTATCTCCTTAATAATTAGCGTACAGTGAGTCTTTGAGAAGCGTTGGACCTGACAGTGAAACTAAATGATTTAAGAATCAAGGTCATGGATGTAGGGGTTGAAGCATACTCCATCTGTGGTGTGTGTGTGTGTGTGTGTGTGTGTGTGTGCATGTGTGTGCGTTTGCGCGTGTGCCACCACCCCCACACGTATGCTACACTATCGGTCCAATATGCGAATCCCTCCTGAGCTCACGGTATCCATCACAAAGGAAATCTACGGACGAGAGGAAAGTTTGCCACACCGGCATCCTCTTTAAATAGTTTATGTTGTTCACCGATGAAGAAAATATCAAATTCTCGATGAAAATTTATGGAAATGAGATAAATGCTATTACAGCGGGGACTTTTTAAAGCAATATATTCTTCCCAGCGACAGTCTATGTGCGGATGATAAATAGAAGGCAGTCAGAGAGAGTTGGGAGGGTCTTTCCTCCCGCGGAGCGGACCTCCAAATCTGTTATTGCATTTCAGCCTAACAGGATAAACATGCATACTAAAAAATGCAGCTTCCCAGAAAACCCCCATCCCGACATTCCCATCATCCTCTGCCTCCCTTTTTCTCACTCTTTTTATTTGTCATCAGGAATCTAATACCCTTTTCACCACAGTGAGGTGTCAGGTTATTGCAAATAAGATGATCTTTTTCCTGAGGAGTGCGCGTGTGTCTATTCGGACAAGGGACAGTATAGCTCTATAATGTTGATTTATCAGCTTGTCAGAATCAAGTATCTCTTAGACAGTAATATCTATGTGCGTGTGTGTGTGTGTGTGTGGTTTTGAGTGACAGCGTCTCATACGCACACGTCTTTTGCACTTGCACTTCTGATCCTGTCACAGCCCCGCAATCTGTTCCGGCTTCCCGTCGCCGTGTGCTGATTGGTTAAGTCACATCAAACCGGCATAAACTCTGATCACTTATTGGCCACTCTCTCATCTCAGGGTTGAGTCTGTCAGCCGAGTGATGTGTGAGCTTTCCAATCAGTGGGATTCTCGTTATGGGGGTTACCAAACCTGCTTTTTCTGCTTTTACCATCTAGTTTTACAGCACTCTATATACAATTTGTGTTCCTCAAAAGCAGTTGCTGTCAAATGTCTCGGAGAGAAAGAAAACGCAGAAAGTGAGGCCTCTATTATATGATGACATGTCCTCTAATTGTTTGCTGTTTACTTTTGTTTGGCGATAATTTAAAAAGTATTATGAGACCTAACTGTGCACAAGAGATACAGAATGTGTGTATGTGTACTAACTTATGTTGACTTCACAGCTGTGCGGTAAAGGTCCAAGACTTTGTTTGTCTCTTTCTAAATAATGTATTCAGATAACTTTTTTTGAATACTTTCAAGTGATGAGTATCGCAATTTATTACACTTTCAAATGAGAACCAAGTGTGAAACATTCCAAATAAAATAGGTTTTTAATAAAAACGATTACATTTGTTATGTTTGTTTTTTATACTGATTTAAATTTTTAATGGGGCTAGAAATTCAGGAAAATCTATCGAAGGGTGTTCAATTGTTGACTTTGTCTTTTTCATGAAAGAAAATGCACTGCAGTAATGCACAGTTTGTGATTCTTTTTGAAATCCGGTTTTTGGTCAACATTGGAACATAGGAATTCTTTTGTAGCCAGCCATATCTAAAATATGTAACATAACATGCTTTGTGTGGACTATGAGCACTGGAAACCATTGTAATGGACACGAATTGAAGTGGACCACAATTGCCATTCTTCCCCAAGGCTTAAACTAACATGTGGCAATCGATGAGTTTTAATTGTGTGAACAACACCCCGCAAAAAGTGGGATACAATGATAAGATTATTCCCCAGGTTTTCCACGGAGGATTTGAGCACTATGTGGTGAGTAAGCAAATCGTTTCCATCTTCTTTGGCTGTGTTTTCCGACCTTTTGTTCCTTGTTTGCTGTGCACCGTGTGTACAACATCTATAACGGTGTGCTTCTTTACCAAAATCCTGGGACCCTTCACGTGTTGTACACTTAGCGGGGTCGCTGTGTAATTTGAGCTACAGTTTATACTCTAAATTGAAATAAAGTGACGCATGCAACACAGTCTTGAGCCGTGACCATGCTGCCAAACGTAGATACTGCACACGAGTATGAGGAATGTTATATATATATATTTTATTTTTTTTACCAATATAGTACGCGAAAGCAACATATAGACAGTTAAATGATGGTTGGTGTTTACTTTCCGCTGCGGGCCTGCAGGCTCGCTGCCGGGACAATGAGGTCCTCACATGAATGAAGGGAAGTGTGATAATTACTGCTATTCTGAGAAGCAGACACAGAGCGCAGGAGAAGGAGGGAATTATTGTTCTGCAGCTAGAGAGGGGAAATACGTTTCCTTTCCTGGACCTAAATATTTACCCTCCTCTACGGCCAGCTGACTCACGCAGACCCGGAAAAAAGGCCCCCGCGCCGGGTACAAGTGATGAGTCCACCGCAAGCATGGTAGCCATTAGTGCTCCCCAGAGTTTGCATGCCGGCCTCGCGTCTCCTTCTTTCGGAGACACACACACACACACGCAAGCGCACACACGCACCTTCCTGATTTGATTAGCGGACTGCAGCTCCCTGTAAGCCCGATGATAGCCCATTTCCCCTTTTCCCATCAGGCCACGGTCCTGCCCTCGCCCTGCGTGGGACATTTGTTGAAGCAGGTGACAAAAGATTGCAGGAAGGGAGACAGCGTGTGTGTGCCATGTGTGTAGTGAACTCGCGCCATGTGGGGGAAGCCTGCTTGTTTCAACAATGCCGGAAGAGAAGCAGCGTTTGGCATGTTCCGAAAAATTCTGGATCTCGTATAGTTTGATTTGTTTTTCGTCAAACAATAAAGGCCGCTTGTTTGAGTCACAAATTCAATTCAAGTTTCCAAAGAAAATGTCTGCATTGGAAAAGTTTTCACATTCTACACTCTTGTTTATGTGCGTTTTAATGTAAGGAACAGGTGGGCAGATATTTTCCTAACCCTGCATGAAAACCTTATATAGAATTTACACTACAATACTAGTGGGTGGTGACTGAATTAAACAACAGAAAAGGGGGCTCTGTGTGTTGACCGCAGTGACCTGAAAGCTGGAGTCCTTCTGTCCCCTATGTTTTGTCACCTCCTTTCACAAACATACACAAACATTCACATGCATACTTGCTTTTGTGTACATTAATGCAAGACCTGCCGCCTCCTCTGCCTTAGTAACTGAGAAACATAGATATTGTACTGTAAAGATAGAGCTGTGAAAAAGAATGGACCACAAATGAATGCATCCTTCATGCTCATCATTTTGAAAATGGGCATCAACATCACAACACATATTTTTTATATTTAAAGAAACTAAGGACATTTCTGCTTCCATAGGAGTGTAGAATTCAACACGCAAAAAATCCAGAGAGTAATAGTTTTTTGTCAAAAATAGTAATTTTATGTCACAGTAGCGTTCACAAAATTACAACGTAAACGGAGCCATTCATCACATCCTGACTCAAATTATTTATTTTTTTTATCTAATTTTAAACGTTTTTCTGTATGTGCCTGGTATGTCAGAAAGGAGAAGAGTGAAAGCATTTTGTCAGTGTGTAAACTCCTCCGATTTAGAGTGTAGCTGTTTTGAAGACCTTCGGTGGAGCTCACACTAACCGCTGTGTTCACTTGTGCAATCCCTTGTGAAAACAAGGAGAAATTATAAATAATAAATGCTACTTTTTGAGCTGTGTTCCTATCATAAAAAAGTAATGCCTCTAATATGCATCTAATATCCCACCATTTGTCCTCAGTGGAATCTAATGAATAACGGAGCTACACCAATTAGGCGTAGGAATTTACTGTTAATTACATTTCTAAGCTCTATTATGTAGTTTGCATGCATTAATCACAATGTTATTTTTCCAAATCCTATTTGTGGTTAGAGCAGAGTCAAAGTGTATTTGGAAAGGGATTACGGCCCAACTACTCCATATAAAGTTCTCTGATAAACAGCAATGGACTAAGGAACATTAGGAGTGTAATTTATTAGATAAGAACAAAATAATCATATCCCCGGAGCACTTGAATTCAATAATATGTATTCATATTCATATAACGAGTTTAAATATGGAACTAGAAAAGCAAAACCAGACGGGACAAAGTCCATTTGAGTTTAAGACTGAACCACTTAAACTTCTCAACTAAGATTTGGATTTGTGTATGCAAATGTATCAGTTAGAATTAATAGCAGAAGATTTTTGGCAAATATTTCAGTATACTAATAGTTAATAATACATTAGCAGCAAGTACATCTTTGACCGTGCAGAGGAAAGTGACAGAGGGGTGAGGTCTTCGGGGAGACAATAATTGTTTTCTGAGGGTCAAAGAGAGAGTGTATAAAGACACACTTCCTTCTAATCAAAACCAGTACAACAATCTCCAGTTTCCTCCTCACCACTCCGTTTACTCAAGCAGGAGGAAATACTGAGCTAAACAGGAAATGTCCGATTATAAAACCAGGGAGCAGGAGTTAGATTATCAAATCACAGAGGAAGAGAAAGTTCTAAAACCCAACTGCATGAGTTCAAATGCAAGACTTAAATAAAGAAAAATGACAGCGTATTGATCCATCCACCTATCCATCCATCCATCCGCCTATTTATCCATCCAGTCTAATAAAGTTCATCCCTCTTTCACCTGCCATTCAGTGTTCCTCTCAGTCCTACTCAGACATCTGCAGGCAGAACAAACCACCAACTTCCAGTTGCCAAAACAAAAGGCTGGAGACACAAAGGGGCTATTTCAGTGGCGCTGCACAAAAGAGCGAGACAACATTTGGCTCGCTTGGCGAGCTAGCATCTATAAATAGACAGAAAGCATTTAAGGAAGTGCTGAATGAGGCGCAGGAAGTGGCGAAAAGAAGTGAAGTGGTGCTTCAGTGTGTAACCATCTCCCTTCTGGCCTAATCCACTATTCCAGAAACCAAGACAACTTATTGGCATCCATTAATCCTGATTTGGCTCCCAATCAATGAGCTCCTCAATATCTCCTTATTCATTCACTCATCAATACCCATTGGCCTCTTCTGATCCCCATGTGTCCCACCTGTCACATCTTTACCTCCCTCCCAAGGGTCACCTCCTTGCCACCATGGGTTCTTCTGATGGTGCATTGCTGACTTAGTTTTACAATTATTAAATGGATTGGTTTGCACAAATTCTTGAAGCCCACATACCTACAAAACTTCTCAATTTGGTCTCTCTGCACCATGACATCAATGTCTAAATCCCATTTGGCTTCACGGAGCGTATTTTCTAGGTCTCCCAGTTTTTTTGTTTTTTTTAAATGAACCATCCTTTCAATTTAAATGTTTCATTTTCTTCATTTGCAATGAAAATAATGCCACGGCTTTGAAGCGCCCGTCGTGTCACAGCTGATAACCCATCTGTGTTTGTAGGGGTTGGAGAGCGAGGGGACACCAGCACGTGCTGCTGGCACTTGATTAGATGGACGCGTGAAATGGGCGTGTCACTGTGCACACAGTAAATCAATTAAACAGAGGAAAACCTCAAGGGACATTGGGAGGGGGGGGGCGCCGTTTCCTGTCCCCAACTCCCCGAGGACCCCAAAAATAAAATATAATTTAAAAGGTAATCTGTGTTTCTAGTTCAAAGGCAATAACCATACTGTAGCCACATGGCTGGTAATCTTGGTCGGAGCTGTTGATAGACAGATACTGCGACCCGCAGCGTGAAATCCGCTCAGATTTCACCTCCCATTGCTGTTTGACATACCTGAGCCTCAAACTAATCTTGCGTTATCAGCTCCATCTGTAATCAGGTTACGTTATGATGAACGGAGGATTCATACGATGGCGCTGGAGTTTGGAGGATAAAAAAAAAAACGACTCCCCTCGTCATTGTCTCCAGATGTTGTTTGTGGTTTGTGTGCTCATTGGACAACAGCAAACAAAGACACAATATTTCTGTGCAGCACCGTGGTTTGGCTCTGGGGCTGCGAGGCTAAATCCCGCTGCTCCAAGGTTGAGAGGTCCCTTAGGGGAGGGTGACGGGATGGTGCAAGAGGTGCGAAGGGGTTGGGGCAAACATATAGCGTAGCATTTAGCCTTAACCCTGCCCCTAACGGGGGGGGAGGGCGGGGTCCACGGGGACACAATCCCCCGTATTTATTAGAAATTCATGAAAGAACCTCAGAGCTTGTGCGTTCAACCTGTGTGAGGAGCGTGAACACATAAAATTAATCAGCGCCCTGTTTAGAGAGCGAGGGCCTTCGATTGGATTGTTACATCTGACACAACGTCCTCAAGCGATCCAAGCCCCCCCATCCCCCCCCCCCACCCCCGCCTCCCTCCCCCCAGCCCCACTCTCACACCTCCACCCTCACCCTGAACCCTCACCTCAACTCCCTGAGAGGATGAGGGGGCGCAGGCATTAGATGAGGGCAGTGGAAAAGAGCAGCGTTTTAATTGACACCCTTTAAAGTTATCTGCAAGATAATTATGGCCAACAGCTGTAGTCGGTGCAACATGCAACAACAATGGGACTTATTAGCATTCTGGTGGAGGGCCTCGTCGGAGAGCGGCAAGCCACATGAATGACAATGTTGATATGTTGTGTATTCGCACACAGATATGTGCACCTTTATGCACAGCAGCCGTGTTTATGCACCTAAGAGAAATGCGCCGACACACAACCGCCTCACGCCGCTTTCAAAAATGTACGGGAAAGCGGTTCAAGGAGGAGGAGAAGCGGCAGCCGATGACTCTTGTATCATTGTGTAAGCCTGTAGGGTCATAGCTCTTTAAAATCCACACTCTCCACTCTTGCCTCAAAGCAACATGGGACCCCACAGAGCTTAAGAATCCGTGCTCCCCGATTTAGTCCTAATGCGAGAATTAATTATGAATTAATTAACGTTACACTTAGGAGTGGCTACTTTTAAATCGCTCCGTCTTTTGCCCCCCCCCCACTCACTCTCCATTTCTGTGTAGTCAGGAATAATACGAGTCAGAGCTGGGGAGAGAGACCGAGAGACAGACAAAGAGGGAGGACGGAGTATGGCTGTATCGTGTTCTAATGCCTAACACTATCTCCAGGTTATGAATTAGACAATGTGTGTGTGTGTGTGTGTCGAGCTTGTTTCTCCAGGCCAGCCATTAAATATTTCATGGAGGGGGATAAATGCTGGGAGAATGCCAGCCCCTCCCAACCCGATCCACACTGCAATTAGAGGCCCATTATCCCCCTCTCAACCCTCACACTCTGTACAAACTGGGCCTCAAAAGCAGCAATAAAGGGCCCTGTGATGAGATACGATAACAGAAATGATGAATAGAATACTTATCTTTTAGGATTCTGCAATAAAATAACACCGTTTTTTTTTACAAACCCACGTATGTTTGTAGGTCATTTCCCCGTTTTAAACGCCATCAACGGGGAACAAAAAAAAAAAAGGAGGAAACCCTCCAGCTTCACACTATTGGGTTTCATTCATTCCATTTGATTTGACATATCATGCTTCTGTGCCTTGGCAATACGGACACAACATTGCAGCATATTGGCAAGCTCATTTGCTTTTCATAGTGAGTGTTGTGTCCAAAAAAAAGTGCCCCCTGGGATAAACACGTGTACGGGGACTGCGGGCTCGCCGCCCCAGCAGCAGGTGGCCCATTGCTGCCTAATGAACACCGCAATCTGTTACGATCGCAGCGGTGCTTTTCACCAGACAATTAGGCGACTAAGCATGTCATTATTCCAGGCCAACAAGAAGAGCCTCTTCTCTAATTTCATCTTTTCATTCCTGTTTACTCACCCACACTCCCCTCATTAACGAGAGATTTTCCAGTCCATGCTAATTGGTTTCAATAACATTCATTTTAGTTGAAAGGAAACGATTCTGTTAATTGAGGAGCGCAGAGAGCGAGGGAGAGAGAGAGAGAGAGAGAGGGAGCGAGGAGAAAAAGCAAAAAAAAAGAGGGAGGGGGGGGTCTTCTTTTCATTTTCAAGTGTGTCCATGAGATGACGCTTTTGAAAAAGCCCTCTACAGGTTCAGAGCTAATGAAATTAAGTGATGCCCAAATTAAAAGCAATTTATTTTCATTGAGGCATGTGGCACTGTTCTGGCACAATTAATGGGCTAAGCATAGACACACAGATATGGAAATATAGAACAAAAAAGCGAGACGGATACAAAGAAACGACTAGTGGCCCAGGCGAGTCAAGAGAGAGCAACCCTAGACCTGGACAGAATAACTGTAATGGTTTCTGTTAATCCATTTTATTTCCTCTTCTTCTTTTTTTATTTTGCTAACTTTTAGATGGAATTACAGGCACTGGGTTTCCATATATTTCAATGTATCCCAAATACTTTCGATATGTGTCATCCAGCGCAGAGTGAGACTGTGGTGACACAATCTGAATAACTACAGGGCTAAATCAAATTAAAGTAGCAACTGAAACCGTTTGATAGGGATGAGGTAACCTTCTTTTCCCAATGTTTTGGTTGAAAAACATTACAACGTATATGGCGCCATTAGTAACCTTCTGGCCTTTACCCCACGAAACAAAAACTGTGCATTTACAAATTCAATAAATGCACAATATACTAGTAAATGAGATCTGGTTATTAGTTATACTAAATGGGCCATGAGGTGGGATTATTTTCTGTACTGACAAATCATGTTTCACAAACTAATAACAACATTAATAGTGAAATTGTGTATATTAAAACGGCGCACAATTTGTTAAATCCAGACTTCATTAATGATACACCCTAATTATCATTCCAAGAACAGCTACTAAATGGACCTTGTGATACGGTGTTCTCATTTGCCATTTTACAAGGTCAAGAGTGAAATCTGAACTTCAGGTCTGCCGTCAGAAACTAATGGCATTGGGCTGTTTGTTACCCTCAGGTTTTTGAAACTTTATGTCAAGAATATCATATTACCTCAAATCATGAAATGGTCTCAGAGAAATGTGCAATCTCTCCAACCATAAGGCATAAATCACCATATATCCTTAATATGAGGAAATAAATAAAAAACTTCACACTATCACTCATTTATCAATTCTTGTCAAACCTTCTACACGGTACAATGCATTTCCTATGGGACGATTGGCTTTAATCCAGAGAGGGAAATTAAAAACACGTTTTGGGACCCCCGTGTTCACTGCCAATAGCAGAGCGACGGTGAGGGCCATAACCTCCCAGTTACGGTCAGTCAGATGCCTAACCAGCCCTTGCGTTGTTTTTTCAGTGACGGCAGAGTGAGCGTGTTAATGGGCCGACTAAACGGCCCTCTGCTGGGGGGTGGAACTGAAGGGAGGAGGGGGGCTGGGGGGGGGGGGGGGGGGGGGGGGGGGGGGGGGGGGGGGGAACAGAGAGGCCCGTGGATGCTCTGGAAGGCATCTGGAGACCACAGGAAGAGAAAATCACTGCTGATCAATGAGGATGCTTGAAATGGAAAACAATTATCAGAATTATTTGCTGCCTGTGTCCTAACCGGAGAATCAGCATATCTGTCTGCGCCCGTGTTTTCCCGCCCGTGATAAAAAAAAATTGGTATAAAGTATGAGTAAATGCCCCGCCGGTCACCGAGGAGCTCGGAGTGTGCAGCTAGCAGGAGATCAGTGCAGTTCATTTACATAGCATTTGCATTATGTCAGGACATGAGCTACAAATAGGTATGAGTGTGTGGCTTAATTAGAAATGAGCCAGGCTTTTCAAAAACACCCTTTTGCATCATAATTGAGTCAGCTCAGCACCGGGGTAAACGTCTGCGGGAGGGGGGGGGGGTTGGGGGGTTGGGGGTGCCTGTCTCTGCACACGCTCAGAGACGACTGGTAATTATGATACACCTTCATGGGCTGGGAGCAAGTTGAATTATTTTTAAACAAAACATTTGCGCAAGCTTTGAAAACATGTGAAAATATATGATAAATACAGTATATAAACGCTTCGACTCCAGAGGGAGTTGTGATGTGGAGGTTGCCGGTGTTTTTCTATTGATCAAGGACGGGGAGAGACTTTCTTAAAACCATGGAGGACCGTTAAAAGGGGAACCAAGAGCATGTTTCCATGTTTTCCATACTCAGGTTTTAGCAAATGCATCCTAATCCCGTAGATTATGACACTGTTGAAAGATTATTCAGGTAAATCTATCTATTCTGAAAAACAAAATACAATATCGGCTGTATTCTAAAGATAATTATTTTATAAAGCCTCATGTTAGTCTTTTTCTTTTGTTATTGTCCAAAGAGAGGTCCATACCCACCATATGTGGGCTTCAAACATCTCTTGCTTGTCTTTGAACTCAGCCTCACTCACTGCTGTTGAAGATGTAAATCTTAAATAATAGGTCATATATAAATATATTTATTTAAAAATGGATCAAACCACCTTTGGGGCATCAGTGAGTGTTTGATGCACGAGGACACTGTATGAAAGATGGACTTAAAATGAACCAGCTTGTGGAAGATAATATTAATGATGGAAAAAGTTGTTGGTTGTCTCTCAATTATTTAATTTTAAATCTTTTTTTTTTTTTTTTTTTAAACAATGGACCTGTATGGCACCAAAAATAACTGGTACAGTAACAATGTCTTGATTTTCATACTATCAGCTCGTGATAGTACCAAAAAGGGTATGTGTTGGGGAGCTGGTGCGTTCAGAATACCTGGGGTTACCAAGGTTACCAAATTGAATCGTCCCCTCAGACATGGCTGATCTACATAATTTGGTGGTATCATTCACAGCGTCTCACGGCCGGGGTGATGAATGGCACCCGCAGAAGATAATATTTCTGCTTCAGGGTAATAAATCTTATGTAAAGTGCTCCACGGCTTATATATCAATGGCAAATGTGGTAAAAAAAAGAAAAAGAATTTAGTCTCCCTCTCTTTCTCTTATTTTCTATCCACGCTTTCTTTCCCATGAAAACACACAAATAAGGCCTCTTCTAACAGGAGGCATTGAGCTGTACGAGCTGGAGTTATCATCTGCAATATAAACTCACTGATCTTGATCTAAACTTAAACTTGAATTCTTAGACTTACCGAATTTCGTTGTGCATTTTTATTATTATTATTTTTTTTACATATGCTAAATGTACATGTTAAGTTTCTGACAACGCTGTTCTCACCCCAGAGACGTCATCTCTGCTCCTGTACCTGTTGTATCGATCACATCCCCACGCACATCCTGCAGTATCCTGCTATTACTAAAGCAGCCGCTGGATCGCGAACCCGTGACCTCCTGCTGCGCGGCGCCGCTCGGTGAGGGGGCGTGACCCTGGACCGGGAGGCCAGGGACACCCGGGGTAGATGTTCATGTTATTCATGGCGCCCTGATCATAATGTGTTTGCATGTTTTATCATGCATTAACACTCATTAACATGTACTAAACACTAGGAACGGGGTTGCGCTATGGCGATCCAGACAAAGCCATGCTGTCAGACATAGATGTGGAGGGGTTTGTGTAGCGGCAGACATCTGAACTATGTGTTCGCGTAGAACCCGGGAACACGTGCAAACCGTGTGTACGAGTTGCGGTTTAATATTTGTTATACAACAACACGGCTCCAAAAGTCAGTCAGAAGATGTCTGCCTACTCCAAAAGGTTACTAATGACAATTGTTTACTAATGAAGTTTTTTCGATCTCCTTCCTCCTATTATGCCGTTTTTTAATAAGCTGAGAGTCGTGTGTACTTGACAGTAATGAATGACTGATTTTAGCTGATCGTTATTGCTGCCCTCCTCTTGTCTGCAACACACTCGGTGTGTGCGTGCACGCGCACCTTGTGTCGTGCGTGCGCTGTGGCCGCCTAATAAAAGGGATAATTGTTCCATCTTTGCCCACAGACACATAAAGCAGTGTGTATTGACTGCTTGACAGGCTGTGATTCCAGTAAAGCTAATGGCTTTCTCAATTCTCCCGCTCCATCCATCAAGGCCCCGAAAGCACCCCATCATGTTTTCAATTAATGAAGAGAAAAACCATAAAAAGTTAAAAGGCGCAGAGACGCGGCGGACAACAGTGAGCGCGCACACTGGGCACACACACAAAATTGATAGCGGGAAATACACACACGTGCACGCTCGGGCACACAAAGTTGTTTTTTTGAATAATAACGAACTTGAGACCTGACAAGCTCCCACCGGGTTCTTTTTTTTTTTTTTTTTTTACCATGACACACAGAAGAACATAGAACACACACACGGAAAAACAATCCTATCTTTTGGTTCCTGCGGCTTTGAAGCTCGCCTGTGTCTCGACGCCACACCCTCAGCTTGTAATCAAAATGTACAGTATTCGTATTCTTGTGCTGGGCCGGCCAGGTTTGGGTGCAGCTCGCCGGCTTTCTGTAGGAGATAAAGGGAAACATCCGATGTGCCTGGGTGAGCGATATTACAGCCCTCCAATTTAGCCAGGAAATTGTGGAGTAAGTGGCTTGGTGGCTGATAGTCAAATGAAGCCAGGGCGTCTGGATGCCTGCTCTAATTAAGCGTCTGGCAGGTTTGACCCATATCAGGGATCCTCCTGGCTGACCTGATGATAAGACCGGGCTGCGCATAGGAGTACAAACAGGCAGGCGCCCCAAAATATATGCAGGATAATCCACATCCGAATGATTATCCAAATCTTTACCCCACTAGGCATCCACTTTGACCTTGCATTGTTTGTGCATTATAATACACACACCACACATATCGTCAAATGAATTTGCATTATGTAGAGACAGGAGAGACAGGGAGACGTTCCCTTAGTGATTGAACAATGCCAAAATCATTTTCCAAACAAGATGAATACATCAACTTAGTTGTTTGTTTGTTTTTTCACACACACACACACACACACACACACACACACACACACACACACACACACACACAGCCAGCTGGGGAATCCATTAACAATAGTCTGTTACCTAATGAGGGCTCATGTCTTAAGATCAGCAGTCTAAGAATGACACGATTGGATGCTTAACAGAATACATTTTAAATGATTGACAGTCTATCGCACAACTTTGTGATTCTCCATTACCTTATTGGATGGAAAAATGGACGGAAAATGGGGGGAAAAAAACACTGTAAGCCTGTGCCGAATTCCCTGATAAATTATAAATGAAAACTGAAGTTTGCTTAATGGACTTACTGCATTACCTAAGCACTCGGGTCAATTCATTTGTAACTGTAGTTTATACGGTAACAATATTGGAAAAAAAATGAGACTGTAAAAAAAACGTTAAAGGAGGTGCATATTGGCCGGCGGGGAAGAGATTTATGGCGCTCCCTGTGTTTAATTTGCAGGTCTAAATCACCGGCGATGTGATGTGAAAGTAAGCTAAAAAAGAAATGTCGCCGGGACGAGAATGGCTGCTGGGAAATGTTCGACATGACCGCCGGGGTCCTGAAGTCTGCTGGCAGTGTTTACTCCGCGCGGGCATATAAAACATTTATCTCCACCGCTGGTTCCACTGAAATTAATCAGGAGAAATACTCGCAGCGGGGACCCAATGCACTGGAAGCACATCACTTATTGAAAATGAATATTTTCTTCTTTTTTTTTCCTGCATACACGCTCCGTTTTTTTTGACATTCTCCGACTACCGGAGACCGGGAGCGAGTATATCGGGCTCGCCGCTACGCTCGAGGCCTTTCTGTCTCCTGACCAGTTATGGGCCTAATTAGATTTTGAAGATATGAGACGAAAAAGTACCTCGGTTTAAAAAAAGAACTCAAATCGCACGCGCCTCTTGCGCCGCGCCGGCGGCTGCCGCTGCTGCGTGCCTCTCTTCACTTTAACCAAACGGAGCTGAAGGTGAGAGAGCTACTGGAGGGTAGATGGAGACGATGCAATCGTGCGCGGGACGGAGACGCAACCAGCGCGTGTCAATCATCGCCGGGCGCCCCCCTCTCGACGCACGCCGCTTGACTTCTCCTCGTCACCCGGAGGAAGTTCCGACTCGAAGGGGCGATTTCCAGGTGGCTACTCTCCTGAGTTGCTTGAATGTGACACGCACCTCATTCCGCCTCACTTAACACGCAAGCCTTTTCAACGCACCGCTTTTTCAGGAGGCGGCAGCAAAGAGGAGGCACGGCAGCGGAGGGTAAATGCATTTTGCATTATTATAGATTCTCTCCGCTGGCAGCGAGAGAGCAACCTCTGCTTAAACGTCTCTCCCCTGCCCCCCGGCGCTTTCCCCCCCCCCCGCGCTTGGACGCCGGCCAAGGAAAAAAAGTAATTTAAACATTACAGGAAATTAAATCTCCCATTTCCAATTTTTCCCCCAAAGTTTAGGTAGAATGAACGTGTCACCCATGAATTATGGAATCAAGCCGAATCTCTTCCCCAAACTTTAAACTGTAAATGTAAATGTCCTTGACAACAAGGTGGGTACTCGCAGGCTCCGTCGTTCCCTCCGCCCCGACGGGACGTTGCAGCCAATCGGACGCAGCTAGAGGGCTTTGTTTCTCCCCTGGAAAAACACCTCCGATGGGAGAGGCACTCACTGTTTTTGGTCCGATTTGTTGTGGGCTTTTGTCGTTGCGATGATCTCGTACCACATATATATTGAGCAGACAAACTGTTGAATCCCTAACCGACACATCCGCTGTACAGCGTCGCTTTATCAAATGCTGTATCGTATATTAAGGCATTACATCAGTTCCTAGCATTCAGTAATCCGAGGATCACCTGTTAAAACACGTCTTTGGGAGGTCTCACTGCCTGAGCACAGCATTACCGCAAGCATAATACATTCGCTTGATATGTCTCATACCCAGACCAAATTATATTTACTGCTAAATCACATTGCAGGCTGCGACGTTATTAGAAAATTGCGTGTTGCGCGTTTGATTTATGTCCCGGCCTATCTCGAAGAAGGGAGAAAAAAAACAAAAAAAAAAAACACCCACCCTTCCGCGCTTGCAGGTGAGATGAGTTCCTGCAGATTGCTGCTGGTGTCATCCTCCAGGCTAAGTGTTGTATATTAAAGAGACATTGCAGTGGATTGTCACCCCGGCGCCCCACCACCCAGCAACGGGCCATCTTTAATTATGGTCCGACGGAGGTGAATGCATCAGAAAAGGCCTGACAGTGCGGCCGGCGTGTAGATTATTTTAATTTGCGCCCCGCCCCCCAGGTGAGCGATGCGGCCGGCCTTGACCCTCCCCTGACTGCATGGATTAATGCCTGGTAATGACTGCTGAGGCTATCATTGCGGCGGGCATCATTAATTATCCTCATTGATTGTTGCTCTCAGAGATAAAGCGTTCTGCTGACTGGAAAATACCCTCCACGCGCAAGGTCAAGGTAAAAAAAAAAAAAAAAAAAAACTTGGATAATCACACGGGGCCACCACAACTACAATAGAAAAAATAAATATGGATGCTGCCGGCCACACCCTACACCACGGATGTCCCACCTGCTCTGTCCCGCCCTTCGCTCTCGCCCCTCTCTCAGCGTTACCAGCCGTCTCGTCATTTTTACCCCAACGGGGACTCGGGGGCCGCCCGACAGTGAACCTGAGCAGGTTACGTAGGTGTACACCAGGAGAGGAAACACAACACGAAGACTAATGACTTGACAGAAACGCTGCTGAGGAATGAAGGAGGAGATGCTGAGAGAGAGGGAGGGAGAGAGAAAAGGGACGACAGGAAAGAAGCATGGGGGAGTAAAGGGAGAGGGAAGTGTGGTGGGCTGGCAGGCGGCTGTAGTGCTCGGCCAGATTAAGTTTCCACGGCGGCCATAATGGAGGAGACAGCAGGAAGTCAAGGTTTTATATTTACACTCGTCTACGTCGGCCTGCTCTCATACACACACGAACACACACACACACCCATTCTAAATATTCGACTCTCGAACGCTGGCGAGTATGAGGAACGAAATCACCAAGAACCTATAAATTCAAATCGTCATGGTCCTATCCTCTCACCACACATTGACGTCAAGGTTGCACAATGCGGGGTCACAAATGACATTAAATATTATTTCTATTTCTATGTATTGTTGACAAATTCCTCCTTGCTTTCTTGCAACGAAGTAGGCGGGCAAACCCCTCTCGCGTCTAAATAAATATGAATCTACAGCCAACAGATGGTTATCGTTAGCTTAGCACAAAGGCGAGAAAAGCTGTGAGTGGGTATGAAAAAATAGGATGAAGTGTCTTTAGCGCTTCGGATATACGTTTTATTTTGACAATCATTTAAAGGTGCTAAAATGACCTCATCTCATGCTGATTGAAGCCAGGCTGTGGCTCAATATCAGGCATATCGTCCTGGTACAGATCTGTTTGTCTACTATTTCTATTTGTGTATAAACATGAAAAAAATTAAGAAAAAATAACCGATTAAAAAGCACAGCGTTTCAAAGACGGACTACAAATACACAAAGTCATGTTTATCGATCGATCGCAGGATCAAAACTCCAGTCTCCTACATACAGTATAAGTCTAACATACTACTCCTGAATGTTGGCACTGGACTCGATGTGAGGTGCACATCTTCCGATTGCAGACATGATGATATTCACAGTATGAGAGTACATATTTGTGTCACTCAACAGTGTGAGCTGGCCTGCTGTAAGCCTGTACCACTGCCACGAGATTCCCAGTGTGTGCTTCCGAGTGTATGCGTGTCTGCGTGCGTCTCCTATCCCAGACTCGGGAAGACGGGAAGTGAGTGTGACACAAATGTATTCCCTTTTCAAACGCCGGCTGGAGAGGCTGCCGTAGCACCTCTCTCGTCCTCTCCCTTTCCCCCTCTGAAGCCTGTGATTGGCATGTCCTCATATGTGGATCCTGTTCTTTCTGCGACTCTCTCCTTTTGAACAACTAGCCCGTGTCGAACAACAAATAAGTTAAAAGAAAATATATCCCGGTGCTGTGGACGGGGAGGAGAGAGAAAAGCCGGACTGAGACGCAATAAAAGCAGTAGAATGTGGAGTCCCATAGTCATAAAGGGTGACAGTGGTACAAAGGAGCGTTCAGGTCTTCATGTATTTAAAATGGACAAGACTGGACTACTTCCAGGCACATGGCACTGGATTTGGTGGTCTTGATCCATAAATGCACTCGGCCTGGGTTTGGTGAGGCGGGAGAGACGCAGACGGTGGAGGTAGGGCAAGATGAAGGAGAAGTCTGTCTTTTTTTGTTAGTACCCGTTTGAAGTGTATCAGAAGGAGCTTTCCAAGGTCTGGAAATTCATTACTGGACAGGAGCTTTGAAAGAGGTCTGTTGGAAGCGTATAGCTTTCTGTGTGTGTGTGTGTGTGTGTGTGTGTGTGTGTGTGTGTGTGTGCGTGCACCTGCCTGCAGCCCATTGTATTCAGAGTGGAATTGCTAAGCAGTTGCCTGAGGCAATGAGAAGGCAGCTATGGCCAGGTACGCCCAGCCATAACTGCAGGGCATCAGACTTTATCAGACTCTCCGGAGAAAAGATCATACGGACCGTACACACCCATATAGGTAGTGTGTGTGTGTGTGTGTGTGTGTGTGTGTCTGTGTGTATGTGTGTGTGCGCATGTGTGCGACAAAGACAGAAAGAAGAAATCTAAGTCTACATTGTAAAGCTTTTACAGGATCTAGAGCCTTTGAACTTGAATTATGATCACATTCGGACACATTAGATCCCGATCAGATGACTCTCTACCGCGTGTGTGTGTGTGTGTGCGCGCGTCTGTGTGAAACAGATGCGCACAGAAAACCGAGAAAGACAAGTCAGACTGCGCTGTTGAGCAACTGTCAGCCGATCAATACATGACCACAACACAGACAGGAGAACCCAATCAGAGGCCAAAGGCTGCAGGTTTAAGTGATTCAGTGCTTAAATGCACACACGTTTACATAGACACGTACGGCGAACCGCTGTGGTGTCGTGTTTTCGCCTCTGCTCCCCTCTCCTCTTCTCTCCTCTCCCTCTGTCTTTCATCAAACATTAGATTGCAGCTGGAGGGCCCTTTGGTTTTCATCAGGAGAGGACATCCTTGGGGCAAACAGACGGACTCTCCTCCAGGACAAAGATCAGTGAGACGGGCTCGACAGCTACCGGAGTCCCAGGATACATCAATCATCCGGGGCGGCCGGGGAGTAAAAAGTCACCGTCCTCCGTGGTACCGCATCCAGTATTGATATGTGCGAGTACTGCAACAAGTACTAATCGTGCATCACACAGTATCGGGCGCGACCATTTGTTAGGATGGTAACTCTATGTCTACTCTACGAAATAGAACTAATTCAATGTGGAAAGGATAGGAAAAAAAACCTTCATATCTTTCTTTCGTGGGGTAGAACACGTACGACCTGTTCGAATTCTTCGGATCCACGCGTGGGCGGGTGTATGTGAGCACATACACGTATGATAAACACACATACATGCAAAACAATCTGAAGGGTTTAGGAGGTGGGGGGGGGGGGGGGGGGGGGGGGGGGGGGGGGGGGGGGTTGTGGGGGTGTTGTAGCATGATGCCCATCTATCTTTCTGACATCTCCTAACCCAATCCCACTGGGGCTAACTGAATTCAATCCTCAGCATTAGATAAGCACATACCCCCTCCCCTCTACACGTGTGTGTGTGTGTGCGTGTGTGTGTGTGTGTGTGTGTGTCTACGAACATACCACACACACATGGCGGCAGGTTTAGATTGTTTCTACTACAGTCAAGTGTTAGTGTGCAGGTCACATAGCAGGAGGGGGGGGAATGAGGCAAGAAATCAAGCGAGAGAAGCCCAGCCCAGGCCCAGCAGACAAAGACGGACCGAGAGAGAAAAAGGGCAGTCCGATGGGAGTCCATCCTCCTCGCCCTTTCCTCCACCACCTCTACGCTCCCCACCCCCTCCGACTCACACCTCAGACCCGGCGCCTCCACCTTTCATCTCTCTGCCGATTGCTTGGGCTTCGCGGTGCCGCGGCCCGTCTCGGTGCCGCGGCCCTATCGCTCCGTGTTTCCGTCAAACGCAGCATTTATCTTATCATTGCCTTGACAACTGCCTATTAGTCCCGAAGAGTCCGCCAGCTCCGTTCCCATGGCGATGACACGGTGACATTGCCGGGCGGCTCTGAAACGCCTGCTGGGCGAGTGGACTCTGTCCCTCTCGTCCTCGCACCCTGCTGTCCCCCCGCGACTTCCTCTTTGCCCATCCTCTCGCCTCCGTTTGTTCCTCCTTTATGGCAGCCTCCCCCCCCCCACATGCACACGCGCACACACACACCCTCCACCCTGAGGCTTACAACTCTTTCAAGGAAAGTGCACTAGTGCCTGTGTGTGCAAACATGTAGGAATCTGTACAGCAGATGGGAAATTCAGCAGATTCAACCTTTGTGTACATTTGCAAGTCTGTATGTATGTGTGTGCGTGTGTGTGTGTGTGTGTGTACTGTGTACTGTGTACTGTGTAGTTTTACCCTCACCAAAGAGAGAGGGTCCAGAAGCACCTGGTGAGGGTAACAACACCGTTGTGGTTTTTGTGTTGGCTATCTGCATTTCGGGCGGTATATGGCCTCATTAGTGAGAGTCTGGGGACTGGGAAACAAACATCTGATAGAGATTTACACTTCTGCTACTGACAAGGAGGTTCTATTGTTACACTGAGTAAATACTAAGGAGAAATGAAACGGCATCAGGCACAGACTTTTCTTCGTGCTTGATGGAACGAAGGAGCAGCGCTGACCCTGTCCCGGAGCCTCTGCTACTCCTTGTGCATATCGTCGCAATGGCAGCAGCCTGCGATAACCGGGAAACACCAGTCCAACGAAATTATTATTTTTTTTTTTTAAGCACAGCAGACCCAACAAGAGACAAGAGAGGGTAGACCTCAGGCCACCAAGTATCATGCACAGACCTCAAGGCCCTGGCCTGATCTCACCTTCTTAAGATTGCCAGTATGATTTTAGGGGAAAATTAAAAAGGGTGATGTTAACCAGTACTGTGTCGTTAACGTGGTAGATAGGAGCAAGCCTGCTTCCTCTCCTACCCCCGTGTCCAGCCACTGTTGTCACCCGTCATTATGAGTGCAGATCATTAGGTTAAAACGCAGACCATTTCTGACCACTCACATGCACAGTTTAAGCCCATTTAACCAGCCTGTTGCACGGTCGGTGATCCTGTGCATAAGCTGCGAGCTGTCCATCGTCTCTGTCCTCTTGCTGGCTGGGAGGGGAGGGAGTCTCCGAGGGCAGGTCGCAGGGGCCCGGCTCTAATAATAGAGTGTAAATCTCCGTCATTACACTTCTGACAGGACACTGTGTCACCATTGTCTGGCGCGCCACTGGAGTGGAGAGGCTTCAAATGAACTATTGTTTTTATTGCGGGCAGCCAAGAAGCCCTTGTAGTTTGGCCAATGACGGAGTTGGAAGGGACTTGGGAGTGCTGCAACCGCACATATGATCTAATAGGGAACTCTGACTCGCTGCCTGTTAATTCAGACATGCCACCAACGACTTTTGCACTATTGAAAGATTCGCCCGGAAACAAATGTCAAGCACACTTCTGCCGACGAATGGGAAAACCGCTGTCATTCCACACCAGTACTGTGTAATATCCCTTTCTGCCAGCCCTAAACCAGCGCACCACTGGGACTGACATTGGACATTCTCTTGCGCGGGAAATCATCATTGGTCTCAATAACGGCGGGCACGAAAATCCCATTTCGGCATCCATCGATTTTTATTTCATAGTAAATGGCAGGTAACAAACTGCGGGGGGGGGGGGCCCGCTGAGCAGTGCGGTGTAAACGCGCCTCTGATAAACAGTTAAAGAAGTTCATCCACTCTGCTGAACTGCGGCTCGCCGGCAGAAAAATCAACACTAATCTGATGAGAGGCAGCAAAACAAATTCTACTGTTGTGCTCTCAACACGGAACACGAGGGAGAAGGAGAGAGGGAGCGGTGGGGGAGAGGCGAAGAGGCGGCGTTGGGGGGGAAAAGGGAACAGGTGGAAAAAAAGACAACGTGGAGAGCAGTGGGAAAAAAAAATCACATCTATAAGGCACTGACGTGGTTCCCGGCAGCGCTGTATTTACACATGCAAAACGCACAAAAGACTATCTTGTATTGTTTTTGTTCCCCATTTTTCTAGCTCCCCACACCCATTTATCCCTCCATTTATTTCTCTTTCCTCTTTCCCCTCTCCTTTGTTTCCTCTTTGTCTCTCCTGTCCTCTCTGCGCTTTTTCTGTAGGAAAAAAAAAAAAAAAAAAAAGCCAGATCAACAGAAATGTCACATCCCGGATAACAGCCGCACTTTTGTATCGTCTAATTGAAGTGCCTTCCTGCCTTAGTGTCTGACAGCTCCTTTTGACAAGTGATGTGTTTTTTGAAAGTGAATCAGCTTTCTTTGCTCCTCACTGCTATAGACAGCAAAGATCAGTGAGGGTCAAGCTGAATGCTGGTCTCTTCACTGAGTTACCGCTGCCTGCTGCCATCACAAAGCTTGTCATTCATTTTATCGTTAATCCGGCCCTGTTTTTTTTTTAGTTTTTTTTTCACCGACTTCAATCTCTTTGTGATTTTTTTTTCCAACCTTAAAGTCCCAAAAGAACCAGAATTGGAGTTCAACGGCCCCGGCACTTTTTTTTTTCTATATTAAGTTTTAACAAAAAATAACTGCATATCACCGCATATCATAATAAGGTCTGGCGAACAAATGCACGGAAGCGTACCACTACGCTGCGCAGCTTCCCCCTCAACTCCGCGTGACCCTTTTTGCGTCTTTCAAGCGCATTGTATGTTTGACATACCGCAACCTTACAATTTGGGTTCATTAGTGTCGTGTTCATCATCAACAAGCAGCCAGTTGTTTTGCTAAAAGGGGTCTAATAAACCTGACATGTGCAACCTGTCCATCACCACGCGGCAGGCGGACTAAGTTCGCCGAGAGCTGGCGCACACAATGTAGCACTAAACAGCGCGGAATTTCCCTGGGGAAAGAAAAGTGAATATTCAGTCCAAATGAATGCCGACGTCACTCAGTGTCTGCTAAGTGCTTGAAGAGTTAGGTCTTTGCTTACATGTTTCGCCACAACAACGTTAAGAAGGAACGAAGCAAAACTTGTTTTTAAATACATGATTACGGCTATAAACCAACACATGTCTTATCGGGGACATCTGACGAGAGCATTTTGATGACTAACTCGCATTCAAAAGAGCTGTAGTGGAAGAATTTGGAAATGATTCCAATTAAAATGTAAACAAACCACGTGACATGAGGCAACAAAAGAAGAGTAGCGTTTCTGCCACAGTACTGTGACGATAACGGATGCAATTTTTTTTGTCTGACCCCGTGAAATATGATCTGGGTACCTTTTTATCTAAGCATAAATGTTTCAGCATTTTTAGGTCCACGCAGTGTGGCTCTGCAGCTTCTGTGCGTACAGTCCCACCATTGCCTGTTCCGTTTAGTACTGTAACATCCACAGCCAGAGGGTGAACCTGCCATTATATCTCTGATCGACACACGCATCCCATCCTCCTCCTCGTCACTGGTGGCGAGACACCTGGCACACGGCATTGGAAATATGGTAGGAATCAAGTCTTTTTTTTTTTTTGGGTCTGGAAAATGTCCTTGTTTTTTTTTTTACTCCCTCTGCCTCTCCCTGGCATCTTCCCACTTTCCCACTCCAGCTCTGTGTGTGATATTATGAAGAACAGATTTTCCAGAAAGGAAATGAAAGGGGTCTCGTTAGCAGAGGAGAAAGAGAAAGAGAGAGAGAAAGAAAAGAGATCAGAGAGCCAGTGTTGAGGCTGACAAGGTCCCAGTCTCCCCGCACCATCAACCAACCAACCCACCCGTCAGCTTTACGGGGGTTGCATAAATCCACATGCAGGTCACATTACTGCTCGCCTTCATCAGTGTTTACTGGCATGTTAGAGATTGTAATAACACTGGTCAGGACAGAGATTTTTAATTTCGATGTTTTTTTTAGGGGTTTGCAGCCCAGCTGTTGCGAGGGGAGAAGAAGTCAGAAAGAGACAAATGCTGGCACCGGGGAAAGGAGGCGAGACCGCATTTGGAGCGAGATGAGAAGGGGACCTGCAAGGTCATGCTCTATAAACACGCTTCAAATCAGCACGGTCGACTTTTGTTATACATCGGTTCAGTCAACAATTTGTGCATGTCTTCGGTGGTCATTTGAGGTAAAGAATACAAGCGGTTTGAGTCACGACGGTAAACACTGAGCTCCAGCAAGAGAGTAAGCCACAGGAACCGCGCAGGGGCAAATCAGAAATTCCCCTTTTTAAGAATCGCCGATGTCTCTCTCTCTCCCCCCTCTCGCAGGCTTCGACGTCCGTGCAAAGGCTCGAAGCTCAAACATGGCGCGTTAGTGTATTTTCTTTGGGACGCAGGCCGTGCCTCTGCTTTACTTAGATACAGTATATTGGATTTTGATCAAATACTTGAGAAGAGTGGCACAGGGACTCGGTGCTTATTTAAACTGCAAAGTTAAATACACAAATCAGGTCGGGCACTGACACGGGGCGCGCACGCACACACACACATATGCACACACTTACACATTCCCCCTCTGCCCTATAGATTGTTGCCGGGCAGAGGCTCGAAGAGCCTTGCCGTGTTCAAGGTTATACACCCACTGTTCTCTTCTACTGAGCTGTGTAACCATAACAGTTTAATGACATGCTATTACAGAGCTATCACACTTAGGACATCATGTTCACACCACAACCGCTGCCTCAGTCCTCAGATCGGGGGCCTGATCCTGCTCAACGGCCAAATGTTTTGTATTTTTACGAATACTTTCTTACTTCCCTTTTTATTTCCTTTATTTAACCCTGCTATCAAAGACGTACTTAGCAGATAAATAACGCAACTGTTTAAGCTACTGGATAAGGACCAAGTAATATAAAATTACAATAATATATATAATTGCAATATATTGTTATGCCTTATGGAAGTATAATGATGACATAACAAGGGGCCAATTTGCTTAATTCTTTTGATATGTAAACTACATTTTGGTAATGGAGACATTGAATAGGATTTAACATGGCAGTGTAGTATTGGCACATTGTCGTATTACTACTTTGAAAGTACACTTATACTTCTTGCCCCGTTGCATCTTCATCTCCTCTCTTACCTCCTCCAACAAACCAGAAAGAGTCGAAATATTTCTTGTGTAGTCTGCTGCGCACAACAAACAAAGTTGGCCTGGCTTGTTTATTTTGATGCATTAAACCTGACCGTTGAATTTGGCCGCAACAACAAACGCATGCCAACCCTTGAAGCGGAGCTAATCACTTGTGATTTATTTCATTTTTCCATTTGATTGGGGGCTGTTTGGGGGTAATCAGGCCCTGACAGTGTGCCCTGTGCTGTGGCTGATCTGTTTACATAGCTCCGCTGGAGCCACGTTGGCACTGAGACGAGGAGCCGAGCTGCTCTCAAGGCCTGTACAGGATTTGAATCGGAGTCGGCCTGTTGTGGGGAAGGACAGGCCACCAAGGGGCAACGGGAGAATTGGACACGGGACAGTATTGGAATGACAGAATCAGAATAAAGTGAAATATACTATTAAGTGTTAAATTACGTGGAAAATGTCATCCTACTACAACTTGAATGCCTTTAATCGCACTGTGAACATTTCTGGGCCCATTCTGTGGTCTAAAAAGTTAGAGCTATAACAATAAGTAGAATTTGTTTAAACATCATCAAGAAAAGGCAGACATCAGTTTCTTCTTGGACAATACCCTCAGCTGAGCGGCATGTCCCACAGGTCTGGATTTAAAATCTCAAATTGCACTTCTTTGTACTTCAAACGTTGTTTTGCTTTGCTCCCTCCGATCTGGACAAACATTATAACTAAATGCAGCATGCTCACATACAGTACCTAGACTGGGCGCTAAAGAAAGCCTAACATTTTAGGACACCACTTCCCGAAGCATGATAAACCAGATGGGGTAAATGGCACCTTGTACAACAAAGTTAATTTTAGAATCATTTGATCTTATATGCGGGGACAATTTCTGTCCAAATAATCCTCAGCTGCCACAGAATGAAACGATGCCAACTGTGCGACCAACTTTCCAAAAGTTTTACTTCCGGAGGAGAACATACAACTCCAGCTGTCACACAGGTATCTCTCTTCATCATCGGGGGTAAAAGACCCTGGTAGAAAGTCAACAGCCGCACCTGCGGAAGCCCCCCCCCCCGGGTCAAAGGCGGGAGTAAAGATAGATCGAAAAGTCATGCTTGTGAACTTTCCAGCAGGAGCGAGTGGAATATTGAACTTTTCCCGTTGAGTTGCATCAAAAACCTGCAAAGTTTGGAAGGCCTAATCAATTTACCGAAAGGTTTTTGTTTGACTCCCGAGCAAGAGTCAAATCTTTGAAAAGCAGAGGCTGACATCCTTGGGAAAAAAAAGAAAACAAGAGGCATGCACTGAACCCACGCCTTTGTATTCTTTTTGGTCTTTGTTTGTAGAAGGTTCACACATGGAGGAGGAGGTAGTTGGCTCCGAGTATCAACCTCAAATAATATCACACGCACACATGCGGGTGCACACATTTGTTCAGTCTTTAGAAGAAATGTATAATGCTGTTAGATATTATTTTAAGTCGAGGTACTGATTTCAATGCCAAATGTCAAATCAGATGTAGATGACTGGGAGGGTTTTTTATGCTAATGAGGTGGTTAATATTCTGATGATATGTCTACATGAAGCCTGAGAGTGTTTTAATATCCCAGAGAAGGTGTGTGTGTGTGTCTGTGTGTGTGTCTACCTTCACATAGAGAGACGGGGATGGTGCACCCAGGGGCGAGCCAGCGCTCCAGCTAGCCTGTGTCGGCTCGACTGGAGCGCCTTGCTGTTTTACCGCAGGAAGTAACACAAAAGAGCAGCAGGAATGTTTATGAACACCTCCAATCCCCGAGGACCTGCGGGCTGACCTGATTATTGCCTGTCTGTAATTCCACAGTCTGCAAGGTGCTGCTGCTTCTGGAAGGGGGAGTGGTTCTGTGTGAGTGTGTGTGAGTGTGTGTGAGTGTGTGTGAGTGTGTGTGAGTGTGTGTGTGTGTGTGTGTGTGTGTGTGTGTGTGTGTGTGTGTGTGTGTGTGTGTGTGTGTGTGTGTGTGTGTGTGTGTGTGTGTGTGTCTGTTCCATCACGGATAGGTATCATTAAGCATCATTAGAGGGCTGGAAGAGTCTCAAGCTGCTTTGGTTTTGCAAGTCTGTTACTGTCAGACGCACTCGAGGAAGATCACTAACAGCACAGCCCTCAAGATACACGCGCACACATATTTAAACACACACTCGCACACCCAACTGAGCGGAGGGTATTTATCAGTCAAGCTTGTTTTGTTATTGCATGCATTCTTTTGACATGAGCTCCGAGTGTGGCCTTTGTAAAAGAGGAAATCAAATAACAGGGCCAACAGGAGCAAAGCTACAACCCCCTCCAGCATATACAAACAAAAATAAACCTTGGCTGTTTGTATCCAACAATAGGACAACAACTTTTACTTCAAGGCTATCGCAAAGTTTGAGCAGTCATTTGAAAGGTTTATGTATATTTGTCTACTCGCGCATTCTGAGACGGCTGGCATCTTCTCGCTCATTTCCCCAGATAGCTGTTTGTTAAGTTATGTTTCGTATTCACTGCCAGGAAGTGTCACGAGCGATTTGGCTGATCAGCCGTTGATTCGTGGGCCAATGCGGGAACGCCGCGGTTAACTGCCTTAGCGCGTTTAAATGGTAGAGAGCACGCGGAGGGCGCCCGGCCCCCATTCAGCCCGGTGACCTGCACACTGTGTGGCGAGCGCAGCCACGAAACATCTCTATCCATCATTCGATACAGCAAATCCACTGGACACGATGGAGATCAGAGGAGACCAAACCGTAGCTGGGTGCTGCCATCTTCTGGCCGGGCGCCACACGAGGAGAGCGAATTCATCTTGCAAAAAGCATCGTGTTTTTTTATATATTTTTCCTCCAATACATTTCACAGCTATTTCTTTTAGATTAAATAGCTGCCGATCAATTACAACGACTTAAGAGGCTACGGAACCCTCAGCCGTGCGGCAGCGTGAATGAAATCCCCTTTGTGCTTCAAACAGAAAACACCTTCGCCATGTGAACAAACTCTGATTCTTTCATCTTTGCGTAACAAGCGATCCATGAGGAGCAACTTACTGAACTTCAAAGCTCCAATAAGCTGCGGTTCTCTACAGCCGAGCAGGCCGTATCTCCTCAGGTGATTGTACGGTACCATAGAGCGGCAGGAGAAAAAAAAAAGAAGCTCCTGGCTCCGGCTCTCCGCCCCGGTTGAACGCATCAGGCTAATACATGGTGACACGTGGCGAGTTATTGCACCGGGCACCAGGCCGCTGGTTCTGCTCACAGGCCTGGTTTGATCTTTTATTTACACTCCTTTTTGCTCAGGATTTCAGGACAATTTTTCCCAGCTCTTTACAGTCAACAAACTACAAAGCGAGGCCCCTGTCTCTGGGAGGCATGTTGAACAGTGAAAAAAAAAAGACCACTCGTTTGGATGCACGCCTCGGAAACCAAAAAAAACGACCATCGGGTTCAGCCCCTTTGGACTCCAGGTCGGCCTGGCGAATAAGTTGATCGCAGCGTGACAGCTTGGGGGAGAAAGTTGAGTGGATGGACGGAGAGACGGCTGCGGAACAGAAGCACGCGCGCAGACGAGCAAATGGGCCAAAAGACGGACAGCAAGACGGCCAGACCATTACATAGTCGAGATGGAGGACAAACCATGTTGACTGCGACCACGGTTGCATATTCACTCAAGTGGCTGTCTCCATCAGAGAAATAGAGCCACTACCTAAAACTATTATTCCGCCATTAGTTTTCCGCGGGTCACGATTGTGGCATAATGCAATAGCATTCATCTATTTCATTCATTTTAGTTCTTAGAGAGCGACACGCAATTTAATTACCCGTCCTCCTTTTTGGCGGTTGGAGCGGGAGCGAGCGCCGCGCCCTCCTCCCTCCGCTCGCTCACTTCTCGTAAAGGATCGAGGGTGCCGAAACAATGATGGATAGAGTCTGAAAAGTGCATTATTTCTGATGCATTTTTGATTATTTCTACCCTTGCCCTTTTTTTTCCCCAGGTAATGCAATAAGCCTGATACGCCCTGAGTTCTGTCAGAGACATGGATATTGCAACAGCTCAGGCATCACTTTCTATCAGCAGGAAAGTCATTGTTTCTGAAACAAGGAGTGCGTTCCCTTTTTTTTTTTTCCTCTTCTTTTTTTTTCTAGCTCTTTTACTCTTTTTCTCCCTTTTCTTGCTTCCGTCTTTTTCTTTTTTTTTCCCCACAACCTTTGCGATTTTGTCCGTCTATCTGTCTCCAGCTCGGAGACATTCTCATTTGGACCGGTGCCTCGGCTGTCCCGGTAGGCTGCCACAATAGTTCCTCATCGAAACAATTTCAAGGACCTCTTCAAAGTGAATAAATCAATAGCGCTCATATGCGGGGTTAAAGCAGAGGTTACGCTGATGCTGTTCAACTCCAGACACTCCCTTAGCCCCACCGTGCTACCCAGAGCCAGTGACCTCGTGTTTGGTTAATAGAATTCCTTCTGTAAATAGAGAATATCCCTTTCTCCAAATATAACCCCGCGTTGACCCCAACACAAAAAAAGATATATATTTAAAAAAACACAAAGCACGGGGCGAACCTTAGGGCTAATACTCTTATGTCTAAACTTGGTTCATCCACAATCAAACAATGCAAATGTTTGTGATGTCTGAAACGTAGGAGCTGCCAGCCAGCATTGATCCAACAGTCCTCAGAGCTATTCCACACCAAACTTATTGGGAATGCAGTTCTCTTTATACAGATTAGGGAAAACAGCATACTGTTTATTACACTTTCCTCAATGCCTGCTACATTAGGGATGGGCAACGCCATTTTATTTTATTTTTTTATTAGAATATGATTTTCTATAATGATTATGATTGTTGTTATTACGAAACAAGTCAGTGTCACAAAGCAAAAATGTACAAGCACACTGCTTTAACAGCTGGTTTAAATAAGGGTATTACAAAATACCTCCCAACTCCTACCCAATCGACTTCAAACATGGCGAGCATCTTCCTGGGGATCCCAGGACACGCAGGATTGCCTGAAGTTTTTAGGACGCGCTTTTCTCGCCCCTTACCGAGACCTAACCTAACCCTATTGCCCCCTTTTCCATTTAAAACATCCATTGCTGTGCTGTAACTGTCGCTGTGTCCTTCTCACAATGACAGGCATAATCGGAATATAAACTTTGGGTATATGCTGTGCAGGTTGTTAGTCCCTTTGAGACAAGTTCACATCATTTTGGCGCACATTATTAAAGTTGATTTAATTGACCTACATTTAATTTAGACTACATTTTTACCCAAGCAAATGTATGCATTTTTATGTATTGCGTTACATTAGCACTACACTATGCCAAAGGCCTCAAATAAAGGAATGATGAAATCAATTGCACCGACATTAAATACACCTGTTTTCTGTGTAGGATCACAAACCCTTTCAGATACCAACAACAAACAACGATGACTATCATGCTATGTGTCCCCGAAAGAAAGAGCGACAGCATACCAAAGGCTCGCGAGAGAGCAGCCGTTTGGCACCGCGGAGCTCCTCTCATTCTGCGAGTGTAAGTCCCGCACCGCGCTAACCTCTTTCTTCCGCAGCAGTGTTGCGCACCACTTTTCTTTGATTCAGACGAGAGCCGTACGCACACCGAGCTGCGCCGCACCACTGGGTCACAGGCACAGGTGAGGGAGTCCAGGTGAGCTTGGCAGGAGAACGCAGGCGGCCGTCTGTAGGACGCGAGACTCCGAGGGGCTCTGAAGCCTCGTCTTGGCAGCCCACTTCACACGCAAACACAATGTCACCCAGGTAAGCAACACCATACAGTTACGCAGCATTGGCCGGGGTCCATCTTGTAGCCGATTTGATTGGCCGCAATCCGTTTTTTTTTTGTTTTTTTTGTTCTCGAGTATACAGTGAAGACAGATGATGACTAATTGTTTAATCAGTGTGCTGGAAGCATTATCATGCAGAGTGAGACCTGTGCCTGAAGGGTGTAAATTGATTTCCTGATGAATTAATGAGAGTATATTACAGTGTTATTGTGTTGTTGCTGATCGCTGGCCGTCTCTGAACCAAACCTATCAACTGCTGCTCTTTTATCGAAGCGTCGCGTGACGTGGCATTGTGATGTAAATAGACAAAGCTCAAATCTGTTGCTTTGTAATACCAAAGTTGGTGAAATACCACTCGGTAATACGGCTACTCCATCATCTGATACGCAGTGAGTCAAGGGGTCCGAGTGTAAATCACAGACCTGAACTGTCTTGCTCAGACTAGACACATAAATATCTCTATGTTCACCGGCACACAATTGCTCACATACATGCGCATGGTGCACACTCACACTCGCCCCCCAGCACGCTTACACACACACACTCAGATGCTCAACAGGCCGGATTTCCGACGTCAACATGTGTTGCAGTGCTGAGTCATTGGGGCAGATTTAAAATTCTCCATACTGAACTGAATCTGGCATAAGGAAAAAAAAAAAAAAAAAACTTCCAAAAACTAGCGTCAGTCTGGCTCAGATCTTTTAGCAAAATTATTATGTACGAATAAGGGAAAGGAAAACTACTCATGTGGCAAATTGACCTTTTGTGTTTTGTATAATATTATATTGGTAGTATGAGTTACATTGCTTAAGTGCTTTGGTGCGACCGCTGCTCAAGTCTAACTCTACTTTCTCCACATTCTCTCTCTCTCCATTTTGACATTCTTTCCTTTTTAACTCTTAACTCTTCTTTGTTTGCCATTTCTTTCCTTTCCTCAGTCCTTGTCCCCCCCGCCCCCCTCTGCTCCCTACTTTCTTTCCAGCCTTCTTTCGCCACTGGCTGGTATGTTTTCTCCAGGACATTTCCTATCATTGTTCTTCACTTCGCAGCACTGTGCCTCTATGTTTCCTGCCCCGTCTCAGTCTGTGTCCGCGCCCATTCGTCTTGCAGCCACCTGGCAGCGCGGGGCTGCCTTTCAGCGTTTCCTCGTCTGATGCCGCTCCGTGGGCTCGGGCCCCTCTCACTCGCTCAGCCCCGTGCCTGAGGAACCTGCCCGGCTAATTAAAGGAAAACAAACTCTGCTCTTTTCCACCCGCGCTCTGCAAAACACCGCTTATTAAGGAGTAAAAGTCAAACTTCATGATTCATTAAGAAGAGGAAGTCTGAGCAGACTGGACAGATTGAGTGAGGCTGGAGAGCGGTGGAGGGATGGAGCGAGGGAGGAAATGGGGGAGGGCGCAGCAGTGGATGTGCCTGCAATAGTGTATGTGTGTCTACTTTATTTAAAAGTGCCGGGTGGCAGAACCCGCATTCAAGTCATGCAGTGTGGGATCAGACAGATGGAATAATTTGATATTATTTCCTAATACTTATGAGTTAGACATGGTTTGTTTTAATATGATAAGACATTCTTGTAATATACTTTTTTAATAGTAATTTAATTTAATAATTTTTAATAGCAGTCTTGTATCTTCACTCCTCCATGCGCTAACCTCTTATGTCTGCTGTGACTCCTGCTGTCTTTGTCTCCTGTCTGAGTCTTCTAATATCCTTTTAGAAAAAGCGTTGATTTAAATATTTAATTGAGTGCTGAGAAGCTATCCACACCTGCTTTGCTTTAACGGTACAGATACAGTACAACAATGTAATATAAGCACAGGATTGCTTTATATCACATGTGCCTAAAATCCATGACTTTTACATTTTTTTGTTTATGCGGCTTTCTGTAGGATTTCTTGAATGTAGACAATATTGGAATGTGTTTTCTTTTAGCAAAATTAATATCAGGTTCCAAAGTACTCAACGAGTACGGGAGATAGGAGTATAGCACAGCTATGTCCCTATGATAATGTGAGTTCAAAATGCGAATGATCAACGAAAATAAATTGTCATTACATTTGTACAATATAATTGCCTTGCCATTTTGTTTTTGAGTACTTTGCATACAACTCTGACACAAAACGGCAAAATCCCAGGACACGTTTGGAAATAATTGCTACAACAATCACAATAAATCTGAGGTTTTTGTTGCTGTTGCCAAGGAGAAAAGTATCAGCATTGAGTTCAAACTAACTACTAAAAATGAAGAAATCCAAAGCGCAGAACGGAAAACCTCCAGAGGGTCATTAAGTTAACCGCCTGAGATCCTGAGGATGAAAAAATATAATTGATCCGGCTCTACGGTTTCATACAAGATTCATACAATGGGAAGTTAATGAAGGGCCGAGATTGCAGCTATAGTTTGTGAGTAAATGTATGAATCCCTGGTTCATGTTACTTTATGTATCTAGTTGTTGTTACAGTATTTGACTGATACTGTCAAGTGTTTACATATGTTTAAATGTGCTTTTGTTTATCTATCTATATGGACACACCGCCTTGCATTACATTTTGGAGAGACAAAGTTGTGTAGATGTGCCGGCTAGCGCGACTCATTCACTGTACACCGAACATTACGGTGTACAAATGTGTGCGTGCCCCATCCTTTCTCTCTTCCCGTTCAGCTCTCCTCAGTGTGATGTTTTCCTTTGGCTCTAATGAGTTCTAAGTGGCCAATACTTTCTTCTGCAGGAAACTCGTGTCAAACTAATTAACTTTTAATGAGAGGAAACCCACTGATTAGAGTGTTTTTCTTGGCAGACGAGCCTATTAATTTTGTTGGTTTGAACAGCAGGGCCGAGGAGTTGGGTGAGAAGAAGTCTGCACCACTCCTCCTCGCTCTCCTACACACACGCGCACACTAAAACACACACATACACATATACACACACAGCTCCCGTTGAACCCCTGCTCAGTCTGTTTGTCCAGCTGCTGAAGCCTGAGCCCACACATTTATGCACACACTCGCTCTGTGAGACACACACACACTGGCACACTGATGTATCCCCTCTCATTGCTGCACAATACTGCTCTCTAGTGACTGAAAACACTCAAAGACATCTTGTGGTCTATTTTTGTGCGTGCTACACTTTATCAAACTGCATAGTGTATCTGTCATACCAGGACACTTGTGCCTGCATGTTTCAAAAACAACTGCTTTTTATTCTGTCTATTTAAATTCTATACCAATTCCTAAAATTAGACAGAACAACAACTTCAATTTTACATTAACAATGATTTGTATGTAATATAACAAGGACTTGATTTGTTGATTCTCCAACTGACGGAATTGTAATTGGCAACTACCTGGAAAATGTTTGATCATTTTAACAATGCTTTTAGCAAAACTTCCATAAATTCTCTGATTTCAGTTTCTCAATTGTGAGGACCTGCCTTTATATTTTCTTAATCATCTTAATGACTTTTACCATGTAGACTGATCACACTTTTGGATAGATGATCAGATAAAACAAGGAATATGAAGAGGACGCATTGATATGCATAATCAGCAATTCTTCATGACGTACTGGGATTTTCGGAACAAAATGAGGACCAGATATTTAAAGAGGGTCGGCCTCTTCGCAGGGATGTGGTGTGGGGGAGAAAAGTCCGGCATGGACCACAAAACCTTACTTTGCAAATTATGCCACAGACAAGTCTCCGAAAAGACTTTAAACACCAGTAATCTCTTTTACCACCAACGCAACCACCATGTCAATCATTATGGAAAGAATCTACGTTTGAGAGCCACAAAAGTGCAGTCGACTTCTCAAAACAAACACCGGACTCCAATGTTGCCCACGACACACAATATGGCAAAGACTCTGTGGAAGGAGATATCAGCTGCCGTTGCAACTTACATCTGCATTGGAGCTAGTCCAATACAACAATATACAGTATAGTTTGTCCTAACTTCATCATTTGTCCATTTCTAAATTGCACCTCATTAATAGTAGTCCACCCGAAAACCATGTGGAGTAACAGGATGACACGAGGCAGCATGTATCAAAATGAAGCTTCCATTATTAATCTGTGTCACGTAAGAGTGGCAGCTATGAGGGTTTCTCTTTGGGGGGGGGGGGAAATGGTCATATTTCGATGACAATTTCAAGGTAATAGAAGCAATTCTTGTGCGCACGTACTGTGTGTGCTTCACCAGGATCAGCAGTGGGCCTATTTGACTCGTGTTTTCATCCCAGTGTGTTTAACTGCCAAAAGACCACATTAGAAAACTACTAACCACTTATTACAGCGGCATTTACATCCAGTGGGTGTGGAGCGGGAGTCATTCCCTGGAATCCCGAGTGGGAGCGTTTGATGTGCCGATCGGAGCGGGCCTCTCAGAACCTGCAAAATGTGTCCGTTTCATCTATCAATTACTGTCAGGGTTTGAAGTACAGATGCTCTACCTTTATCTGTCACAATATGGCTCAAGTTTGTTGAAGTATCGTGAAAAACAAGGCGAGCCAATGAGTCCAAAAGAGGTAAAAAAAAAAAAAAAAAGAGAGAGAGAGAGAGACAAGCAGGCCCGGCAGCTGGTGCTGTTTCAAAGCCTGCCCAAGCCCTTAAAGATGAAATCCATTTTGTTTTAAGTTCCGCACCCAGCTCGCCTGATGAGGGCTCTAGGGGTGAGGAGCAAGAGAGAGTCGGAGAGAACGAGAGGGAGAGATAGAGAGAGAGATCTGTTTGAATTGTCAGAAGTTCTTTAATTTAATCTACAGCTGTCAGGATGCTGAGAATCCAGACCTCATCACTGCCTTTTATCTGCCTGATTTCACCCCAGGCACCAGACACTCTTCTCAAACACACATACACACACGCACAGACAAGGGAGTGTGTGAATGAGAGAGGGATGAGAGAGAGGACGAAAAACTGTTCATTTATTAAAAAACACAAAGAAAGTACAAGGAGTGCGAAACAAATAGAGAGGGGCATGTCATCTAGCATCTGGGAGTCTACGTTCCGCGCAGAGTGACACTGCACATATCTGGCTGACTTTGTAAAAATAAAATCCACAGTGTATAACCACAGCCATGAGAGCATATTTAAGTAATACTGCAGATGTACAAGTCATATGTACGTCTTTACCAGAAAATGTACAGCAAGTGCCCACATGTATATCATAGAATCAGTTTAAATGGCAAACTACATTTCCTCCATTGGTGTCAATTGTCAGAATTAGTTCATTTGGCAATAAATACATAATTTTGTCTGATGTGATGGCTTAATATGTTGCACTTCATTGTTTGGTCAAAACATGCAATTGAATAAATACCTTTAGAAATGTAAAATAGTCGTTTTGCAAAGCTTTCTTACTCGTAATTAATGAATTTTAAATAATTGGTAGATACATAAATAAAGCTGTGATACACAACAACTGCTCTGAGGATTTTCTTTTCTAGAAAAATGATAGAGTAAAATAGTTATTGTCCAAAAAACACATAGCTGCTTAAATAAACCTAAAAGTAAAGTAAGTAATTTTTATTATTATTTTTTTTAATGTTAGCATTTGGAAGTTTACAATATTGGCTTGTTTTATTTTCAGGTGCTATCAAAACAAAGTGCTGATCAGCACTATTTGAAACACTAAACTCCAAACTATACAGGACCAACTCTAAAAACAAACGGAAGAGGAAATCCAAAACTACTACAGGCACATGGAGGCGTTTTGGATATGAAAGGCCTGACGCGGACCTGACAAGAGAGGACAGCAAAGTATGCTGCAGACAAGTCCCCACAACAAACCCAGACACATCGCCAACCTCTTTTGGCGCCTACACCAGAATCATGTCAAACAGCACGGAGAGCGAGCGTGGCCGAGCGCCACAAACGTACAGTGCCCCAAACAGTTTCTCAAACTCAAACGTTGCAGGAGGCTTTTGGCTGCGACACGCCATATGGCAAAGAATCATAAAGATGGAGGGAGACAACTGCTGCTGCGGCCAGTCACACCTTCAAAGATACGGCCGCTCGATTTACACGATCGAGAAAAGTTAGGAGTCACCATCAATGATGAACCGAAAAGGATATGAACTGTATCTGCGCATGGTCGGCTATTGCAGGCTCTCTGCCGGATGATATTACAACAGGCTTTTGATGAGCCGACACATCAACCATATAAGGTTATTGTGTACAGCATTTGCAATGAATGGCTATCATATCTGGCTGAACATATTTCAGGCAGTGGCACATGTGTGTAACAAACAAATGCGTTTAAAGATAGCAATATGAAAATATCGAAAAAGACGCCAATCAACGTTTCCCTGGCTCCACTCATGATGTATATTATGTACCGTAAGTGAGTTTTAAATATATCGGATGCAGAGGACATGAGCCCAGGTCACATTGAAGAGACGCTTCAGCATATTGCTGCTGCTGGTGTTTCCACACTTCCATAAAATTACCATTTTACACAGACATTACAAATGTCTCCGAGAAGTTGAGAATTTACTTTTGGAGCTGCGCGGTGCAGCGACGGGACAATGCACATGCAGAGTCTGCAGTTCAGAGAGGTTCGTAACCCCGGAGATGTTCTGTCGCCGCAATTTACAAATGCTCCCCGAAGGCCTATCATGCAGACTCTCAATAGATGCAAGCGTGGCAGATTTGCACAAAGGAGCCTCCGGTCCCAACTCAGTCACTACTGCCTTTACCTAAATTGAAACCGAGAAACTGCATTTCCCTGGATGGATCTTAATATACCCGGCGCGGCCGCCCGGGTGGAGCGTACGAACGGGAAACGTCTCCACTATTTTTTTGGTGCGAAACGAAAAGCCACACTTTGGACAGAGACTTTCTCTCCGACATGACTGCACGTTTCCAACAGAACATTCGTTTGACATGTCTGTTTCCCAATGCACATCTGTAAGAAAAACAAGCCGGCACTGAAAAAAGAACCGATACGCTCAGAGGCTTCGACTGGTTTGTAAATCTCATCCATATTGTCAAATGTGATACTCAAAAGAGTGTTTTGCCTGATAAAGGAACAACTAACTCATGTTGCAGTGAGCAGTGAGTTCATTTGCGAGGAGCATTGCCATACTTTATGAAAGTAAGGCGAGTATGGAGTTGTTCATATCTGTTGATTTAACTGCCTGTTAGATCAACATGTTAAAAAAAAAAATCTAACTTTAGCAAAACATTGGATGTTCCCCTTGACATTCACTTGTCCTCCACACTTGGAGACCCATGTGTTCAAAAGCCTCAACTGACCATACGTTATTTGCAAATGTTGTGTTCTCGTTTTTCCTCCATTATTCCACTCCACCTACTTTTTAATAGCACTGAAACTCTCCCCCCATCCGTGGGTCTCTCTGTGGTTGTATATCTACTATCAGCTTGTCCTCTCCTGGCGAGAGCTCCCGTTTCCCATACGCCCAATCTTAGACGAGTCCGCTCACTGACTCCCCGACACACTTAATTCACATCTTTCATTGCCTCGCGCATACACACGCATGTGACACTCGTACAAGTTTCGGACCCAGGCACCTACACACAAAAATCCTCACTCTTCCTCCATTGGGGAAGGCCTCTTGCAGATGGTCACACGCTCCTTTTGCGTTAGCGTGTGAAAAATATTAATATTAAAATCAGACAAAACTGCAGAAAATATTATTATATTATCCTATTTGTCTCCCCAAACGTGGGGACAATGTAGGGTGCTATCTAATTTTTGAAAAATGACAGCCTTAAGCTGCATCGTGTCCAACCCCTTCCCCAACAAGATCCACCATTTCACCAACCATCTTCACTCGCTTTTATTTCTGTCTTGGCTGCTCTATTTTCCCCGTTTCCATTCCTTGCATTTCACTCTCACCTCTCAGCTAACCTCTACTGTCAGCCAAACTGAGCTGGGATTAGGGTGGAGCTCACACTGCATTCATAACTGTCTGGCAAACGCATTACGCGATTAATTTATCATTAAGGAACACACCAGTGCTTATTTCTTGACTACTTCACTTATCTTTTTTACGTCTCCGCTATTCCCTCTTTTGTATCCACCCCCTTCCACATCTGGCGGCCTCTGTCTATGCTGCTCTGAGGTGAGCCTTGATTGTCTGTCAGGCCGCACAAGATTCTGTCCTGTGACCAAATAGTATTTCTTCATTGTGCAGCCACTTTATTTGTTGCACAATGTACATAGTACTATGCAAGACCAATTTGACTGCAGAGCACAATGTTGAGGCAATGCAAATTATTTCGAAAAATACAGTCGATCAGCAATATTGTTTACTGCAAATAATCACATTAATTTACTAAATACACATCTACTCAATCGAAACAGATAGCAGTTTACATACTGTCTTTGACCATCAGCAGCTAGCTCAGTCTTGCACATCTCATCCTCACATAAAAGCTTCAGACTACCTTAACAAACCAGGTGATGTATGCAAAAGTGCTGGTCAACCCGAAACAGTTCCGATAATAATGTACGACAACACTTCACAATCACTTTTGCACTTCCTTGTACAACTAACGAAAGCATTCTGGAAAATGATTCCAGGCGCATGACTCAACGAAGGTGAGAAATATTTCACAGCAACTAGGACTTGAAGGTCATGCACGTTTAAACTAACAACAGCCAGATTTGTAAGCATCGTTCCTAATCTGTAGATGGATCCAATTATTTAGACTATAAAGTTATAAATACAGGTCTTGTTAGTGATGGAATTATATTTTAAGAACATGTTGCATAACAGGAGGCTTCAAATGTTATTTATACAAGTTAACCTAACTTTGTTAATAAAAAAAGTGTCTGCTCCTTAACTTATTCACATGTATCTTTATATATTTGGTGATGGCTTCAATGGTATTCATTTGCCAAATCTTTGCTGGGAAATCGCCTGAAGATTTGGAAGGTAGTCTTTACATGTTGTGCCTCACATACCATACGTCATTATTATTTCATCTGCACTACAAGCACATATTTCTTGTTCCACTTAGACGCACAAACTCCCTTTAATCGATGCCTGGTGTGTTACTGCCACCTAGAGATCAAAGTTAGTACATCATATTATCATATGTAGTGATGTTGGCCTCATATGTAGGCGAATAAAATACAGACGTATCTAATAAACACAATTTTAAGGTTTTCACAAAAATAAGAGTGTTTATCACACGGATAGATATTTACTGTTGCAGAGCAAAAGGGTTCAGTATGAAAACCAGTTTGTTATTATAGTGCCACACTATTGTACCGAAAAAACACATAATACCTAACTTGGAGACAACATATTTACTCAAACTGGGAAACAATACACACAGAACATATACTATATTTTTCTTTTTAACATACTAAATACTTAACATGAAATACCCTAAAACACTGCACAAGTGACCTTATTTTCAATGACTGGTGGTAAAAGAACATCCCACTTCCACAATCCTGTTTAGTTGTTACACAGCGTCGTTCTGATAACAACGTGTTTACATTACAACCACTTTTGTGACAAATGGAAGACGTGTGCGGGTCTTCGCAATCTAACTCAAGTCTGAATATTTCAACAACGTGAATGCTTTAATTGCTTATCTATCATTTGCTGCGAAATGCTATCCAGATAAATTGAATGAATACCGTGTAAAAACCGCGAGATTCTATTGAAATGATGAAGCATCACAGCCGCTTAACATATGACCTAGACCCTTGAGAACTGACTGACCTGCTGTTACATAGCAAACTACACAATAGTCCATGTAAAGATTTTACCACAACTACCATCATGACAGCACATAAAGAAACAAATGAATAAAAAACACAATGGCTGTGTTTCACTCACCGGTTTTGCCGTGTTGCCCGTTTCATTCGTGGATCCAGTATCCTCCATACATCAGAATGCACTTGTTGTGATGCTCATATTGTCCGTTAGTGTCTCTGACCTGCTAGCTTAACCGCGTTTAGCAACAATCACTGACGCACTTTCGCAAACTCTGCCGGTGGTTCACTTAGCTTAGATAATTGTTTATTTTATTTTATTTTTTCGTTAACGGATATACTTCTCCGTGGTGACTTAAGGGAGTTTCCCCCGTCCAACTCTTACACTGAGTTTCATAACTTGACACGTCGTTTAAAATCAAGCTAAATGTAAGTTGGTCTTCCATCGCTCGTGGCAGTAACCCAACTCTGACCTCTGAGCATGGCCCACGGCACGGTTTGTAACCTGCCAGAGGGGGCGCTGTTTCTATTTTCACTCGAAATTACGGAGACGTGTCCATGAGTCTGATGACAAACAACAATTTAATTAATGAATTGTGTTGAAGTGATATTGCCGCTTTGTATAGTTCGGAATATCTTGGTTTACAGGGAAAAAAATATTGAGATGGCGCATCATAAAGACATGACATGCTGCTAAGTCCTGATGTGGCAGTCAGGTCAGTCAGCTGATGTGACACCTCAATATTTCTGAAAACAGAAAACAACTATCTCCACACTATTATCTTCCTATGTTGGCTTCCTATGTACACACGAGCTACGTGAAACACATGTGAACTGAAGAGGAGCAGATTGAGAAATTGGTGATGAATGTCTAAGAAAAGTGATGAACGACCAACTATTTACACACATTTTAACACATCATAGGATTACAGGACTGAACAACCGATCGGATATGTGATATATGATTTATATTCATTCTCTAGACGAAGAAACCGTAATCAAGCATTTTTGTTTCGTTTGTTCTGCCTCGAACTCTTTAACGCTTGTGTGTTAAGTTGTCCTCTCAGACAGGAAATGCACATTTCACCTCAAGATGTCGCTGTAGTCCCGTGTGTCTTCCACATCCAGTCAGTAAAGTACAGTAAACGCAGCCCATCCTCCTCTGGTCGTGACTGCACTGCTGATGAGATGACATATCGGAGCTCTCCTTGAGATGCATAGTGACCACGGCACACACTGCAAACACATGGGTCAAGTTTACCACTGGGCTCAGTGTTATATAACTGTATATTTACAATGGATATTTCATGTGACTTCTTTTTAACACGTCTGACAAAACATTTCGAATTAGGATTTAATAATTCTTTCGCAGCATTCAATGATGGGTTTTCTTCAGTGTGTCGTAAAGCGTGCAGGAGATGCGACGGGCAGATTGACTCGGTGGATCTACAAAACAAAGGCACACCCACTCACTCAATGATCCGCTGCGGGATGGACAGCGAAGAGTACTTTAATGTGAAAGCAAACACCGGAAGTGGAACTCCTAGTCAGTCTCGGCGCGCAGCCGTCCTCTCTACACCCCGCTCGTGTGTGGAAGGGGCGGTGTATGTGTGTGTGTGAGAGAGAGAGCTCGCGTGTGTGGCTGTGTGTGTAAACACGGCAAGCACGGCGGCTTAGTTGCAGCAGCGGCAGACAGGCGGACGCGGCGAGGAAGGAGATGGCAGCCGAGTCGAGCCGGAGATTCACCAAGAACCTGCTGAAGCCGGGCAGCGCGGCGGAGATCCGACAGACGGCGTGCAACGCGGTCAGGCACTCCGCAGTGACGGTGAGTGGAGAGAGAAAAAAAACACAACCAAGACCAACATGGTGGTGGTCTTCGTAGTGGAACGCCTCACGCACTCACCGCCACCTGTGGGCCCCCACCGGCTTCGCACCGCTCGGTGCTGTAGGTGTGCGGCATCCACTGCAGCGTGGGGGCTGACATTGACATTCATGGCGCATCTGGGAGTGCAGCGGCTGGTGCAGCCTCAGCTCGGCCCCATTCATCCCGCAATTCAACACACGTACGGCAGCTCGCGCGCACAGATCGCCACATTTCCCTCTCTCCACGCTCACTATGTTTTGCTCTCATTGGCTGGCGATGCCCACAGTTGTTGCTTTCTTTTTACCTGCTTCAGTGTGGCCGGATGGGGTGAATGAAATGAGATGAAATGTAGCGCGTGATGCGGTGTGACGCAGGCAGCTGTTGGCCAGCGGTGCACGGACACACACCGGGGAAGATGGAGGGAGTCGCGCGGGGGGGGGGGGGGGGGGGGGGGGGGGGGGGGGGGGGGGGGGGGGGGGGGGGGGGGCGGATGTGATGGACGTTGGGAATCCACCAGTGTTGTGTTTTTACGATTTACGGCTAATAACAAGATCATGCTATTTGAATGTGGTGAAATGGGAGAGGGACGCCTCAGTGGGTGTGTCACCACGCCTTATATCAGAGGCTCTGATTGAGGATAGTGGTGGGATGGGAGAGGGCACAAACAGACACACACACACACACACACACACACACAAACACACACACACCCTCTGGAGAAGGGTTTTGTGTTTTGTCATTTTTATTCATCTGGCTGAGGACTAATCCTCCACCTTATGATTCGTGTGTGTTTGCGTGTGTGTGTGTGTCCTGTAGATATTAGCGTAGAGAAAGGTCACTCCACTCCGGTCTGTTGCTACTCTACATCCTCTTCACTCCGGTGTTAGTGTGTCAGTGGGACACGCAGCACACAGCCTAGTGGGAATTGATTGGAATAAAGAGGGTTATTGTTATGTTACTCACAGCGTGTCTGATGTGGTGCATGGCACAGGATGAAAAAAAACGGGAGAGAACTGAATTGATTCCAAGTGAAATCGCAACCGTTGTATTTTCAGGACAACTCTCATTGAGCAACAGATTTCTTTTTCATGAGCTGTCGCATATTGTCGACAATGGGCTGGCAGAATAGCAAACGCATAAAAGCACAAGCCTTAAAATGTAAACTAAGGTTTACTGACTGTAGGCATTAGTCATGTACCCAAACGGAGTGCTTTATTGATTCCTTCATTAGATGTATACATTGACTGGTGGGCAACCTTGTGTCCTCATCATGTAGGACACTGATACACAGGGTTGCACTTTATCAACACACCCCAAAGCATTAGTGCCTTGCCCGAAAGCACTTTAGATAAAGTCACTTCATTACAAGTTAAAAAGGGACTAACAACGTACGGAAAGAAAGTCAGAGAAAGACAGGAGATAAAAAATAGTCTTATCTTCACGTGCAAAGACTTTGTCCTGCTCCACTGCAAGGCCGGTTAGTCTCCATTTTTCCAATATACAGAGAAAAAAAATGCCTTAATCAGAAGTTGAAATCACCCTACGTGCATATATATTTCGGCAACATGTAAATCAGGAGGAGAATACATGGGTGTAAATGTGTGTGTGCACAGACTTGGGTTAAGTAGCTGTGTAAATGTCCATGGGCGCTGTGTGTGGACGTTTTTTTTTTTGTGAGCGTGTTAATGCACAGTCTTTGTTGGGGAAAGAAACCAGGTCAGCACAATCAGGCCCTATGGCATAACATTCAATGAGGCGAGAGGCTCTTTTCTCTCTCTCTCTCTCTCTCTCTGACCCCCCCCTCTCTCACCAGTTTTCCTCATTCACTAAAAGTCACCCACCCCACCCTGGTCTGACTTTACTCCCCCCATGTCTCCATGCCTTCACATGCTCGTCTGTACTCGAGTCAATTCGGATGCTATTTTCCTCCGTGTCTCACTGTCCCACTGCTCTGCATGTGTCCCAAGTCAGTTGAGACCAGTTCTGACGTTCTGTCTGAATGTGTGTGTGTGTGTGTGTTTGTGTATTCAGGAGCGTATAGCAATACATGATACCTGGCAAATCCCTCTTGTGCACGCTGCATTTTTCTCTGATGAACTGCTCTGTGAAAGTAATCATTGCCTTTCTGTTCCCCAACGCGGTGAGCCCACCTATCCTCAAATATGCGGGCTGCTTGGAAGGGTAGATGGCTACAAGAATGAAGGATGTAACGGTGGGTGATTTTGGGTTTAAAAAAAAACAAACAAAAAAAAAAAACGTGCTGCTCCAGTGACCGAAGGTTGTTTTCCATTGCGTCTTTTCCGGTCCTGCTCTGTCTCCTTAGCCGCTGTACACCACATGAACAATGAAATCAAATCTAAAAGGAAACCAGAATAGAAACGTCAAATTAACAACCGTATCGACTGTATTTTCAGACCCGCGGTTGTTGGCACCAGAGAGTGTTTGTTTGTTATGACTCCCTGGAAAAAAAAAAGCGAGCGGCATAGCCGTGTAGACACAAGTGTCATTCTTGTTGTGACTCTGGCTCCCTGCTGGGAGGAACCACATGTCATCCCATGCCAGCCGCATTAACCACACGGCCAGAGATGGAGCGCAACACGCCCACCCTGGCATCCCGCTGTAGCCCAGAGACTTATTTGCCCATGCGGCAAAGGGCTGCTTGTCTGCAGTCACCAGTTTTTGTTGCTTTGGGCCATATGCATGCGCATGCCTTTCCACATGGCATCCAGCTTTCGGTGTTCTACCGGCCACAATGCTGCCTTTCCCTTGGCAGATAATTGCACTCCTTGCCTTTGGCATTCTGGTTGCCCTTATGGTAGCCTCATGCCTGTTTACATACCGACTGTTTTTCATGCCCTACACAGTCTCCGTGAATTTCTGGGAACCTTTGTGTTGTTTGATGCCGGTTTGGGTGGTCATAAAGCCGGCCCTCTAATGCTCCAATGTTTCCCAATATTTTTTTACCAGTATTTTTATTTTCCTGATATATTTTATACAGCTCATTTATACATTTTCTTTTTTTTCGATTTGCAAAATAAACTTTTTTTCAAACAGAGCTGACAAACTATTCACTTTCTTTGGTTATTTCAAGCAGCCTTCAAGCCTGTCATCATAGTTGCATGGTTACAACTAACAGAGGGCTTCATTATCTAATTAGCCGCTGGTTGCTTTTCTTTCTCAATCGTTAAGTCAAAAATGTCAAAATAGTGTTTTATTCGACCAATAGTCTAAACCCCAAAAGTATCCCATTTAAGAAATAATAAGTATAATTTCCAAAAGTCAAACAAGAGGAATCAGTCTGGCTCTGGGCTTTTTTTTTTCCTGTTATGAGAACTGGCTGGAAAGTGTGTTTGCTGTGGAAACTATATAACATTGATTTGAGATGCGTCATGCATGAAAGCATGCTATGGCAGTCACCTCCGTGGCCCTGTGCATGCTCCTACACTTCTAAACCCTCGTCAGAGAGCGGCACTCTGTGAGGCGGATACGCTCAGCCTGCAATCTATAAAAAAGACGGTCACTTTTTGGTTACGCCTTATTTCCCCTCTGTACTTCTTCTGTGTTGTGTGACCCAAATCTTTTACCGGATATTAAAAAACAACGTTCATATTTCACTGACCTCCCTTTATCTCATCTTTTTTAGTTTTTCCATTCGCCCTTCAGCTTTAGGCCGGCAGCTATGCAACACATCTTACTTTATTCTGTGGGAGGAGAGCAAGAAAGTGGGGATGTTGTCGAAGATCTCCCCGTCTCTTCTCTTCACCTGTCGCTGTCCGTCTTCTGGCCTTATACTAGTCGAGTTCTGAACGTACAGTGTCTTTGACTGAAATAGCACTACTGGACACGTCTCTCTGGTCCTGGAGCTTCAGTGTGTGTGGACAGCCATTTGTTTGTGAGGAGGGGGGGGGGCACCCTGGGCAGACTTGTCCCAATGATATGTTGGGCGGGCCGCACCGTCAGCCGCCCTCCAATCGCTCCCCGTGACGCATCAGGTCGACTGCTTGGGATGCATTGTTCGTGACTGCTGACCGGACTGTTTGGCCAGCATACACGCAGTACATGCATAGCGGCCCGGTGCGTCTGTGTGTCTGTGCTCGTGTGGTACTTGTGGTCGTTCTGAACAGCTGAACACAAAGCCTTGTTGCGTCCTCGTGTTTTGTTTGTTTATTTGACATTTCGTCCGTGTCGGCGTTTTGTCTCGACTCGACCACGTTGTGCTGCCCTGCGTCGAGAAGAGAGTTGTCTGTGTCACGTTAGGCCGTCGCTGGTGGCACGCGACGCCAACCGATGTTCCCGTCTCGTGCCAGTAAGTAAAACCGATAAGGCCGAAAAATCAATTGTCCCAGAATTGTCCCGGGGGAGAGAAGCGGGTCAGATTACCAGTAATTACTCTCCCACCACCATGCCTCTGTTACCACGGCAACAGAGAAAGGTCACTTACGATGGAATTCTAACAGGAAGCACTCCTGTCACTCGCACGCATATCTCTACTTTTTCATCTCTTATTTCATGTCATCTATCGCTCTTCTGTTCCCACGCTCACTCGTCGACATCTAATTGGATATCCAATAAGTTAATTGGCGGATGCAAATTGGAATTATTCTTTTAATAAGCCACCTCTTCGAAACCGCTGTCTAAACACCCACTCCATCGCGATCTTATATTCATCCGTTTGATTGTTTTTTGTTTTTTTTCTCCGCTCCAGTGAAGGCCTTAGACTAGTGGCCGTAGCTGTTGAAGGAGATCTGCGCTGAGCCGGACATTTAATGTCTCATGGGCAAGGTAAGACAGGAGGAGAAGGGCGGCCGGAGCCAGAATCGAGCTTATAATTAGATAAGTCTTGGGGGCGTATCATTTGTAGAAGGCAGGAAAACCAGGGAGGGTGGGTGAGAGAAGGAAGAGAGTGGTTCAGTAAATTTGCCTCCGCCTCCCGGAGGAGTTTGCACTGAGACTCGTCTGCAGATAGCGTGTCCCCCTCATAAACACTGTGTGTCTACGTTGTACGTTTGTGTAATTCATGTGATCGGCCCAGTAAAGGTTTTACGCGCTGCATTTGAGTGTGCATACAGTTCGTTTTTTTTTCTCCGCCCTCGGACATTTATGTTCGTGTGGCAGTTTTTGCGTAAAGTCGGTGTCGCAGCATTTCAGGACACAAAATAGAACTAGACTAGGATACAAAGCTGCCGGACCAAGCCACACTTGTTCTCTTTTTTTGGAAAAACATGCCACAGTGGGATTGTGTGATGATCACGCGAATAAGGCCGCTGGAGAAAAGACACTCTGCCCACGAGATAAATCAAGGGAAAGAGCTGAGTCTCACCCATTGCAGGCAGGAATATACAGAAAGATAATCTGGATTTTATGGCAACGTTCGTCTGCCTGTAGCCGCTGTGTAGTTCGCTATCTACCAGAGAAATTGACATCAGAACAAGATGGGAGTGGGCGACCTGCTCTGCCGGGAAACCCCTGATTCCATCTGATGCATTCAGGGGATTCACACACAGATCGACAACTCCAATCGGCCTTAACGTCGGGGCCGACCAGTCAGTGCGGGAGAGAGAGAGGAGAGACACCCCAGCAGAAGTTCCCACAGACACACGCGCACCATCACAAGGCGCGTCGGATTGTGTGCACTTTTGTTTTACACTCGGGGCGAGTCACGTCTTAAGTCCGCCGTGAAAACCAGGATGCGAAAGTGTCACCTGGTTTTTACGACTCGGCTCGCGGCATTTCGGAGAAAGCCTCGCCGCTCACTTCCTCCCGCCGCCTCCGCCACGCGGTGCAACTTGAATGTGTGCTCATATCACATTTATTTTTTCGCACGTTCTCGTCAGACCACCCCGCAGCAGCTCGTCTTCTTCCCCTTTTCTCTCTCTGGACTTCCTCTCTCACCTGCTCTCCCTTCTGTCTTGCTTTGCCTTCACTATCTCCAAATAAACTCCCCGAATGACCTCCACTTCCCTTTCTACTCCCCTCGTCCTTTCTTCTCCGTCAACTGGATTGCATTCACTCTGCTCGCCGGTTCACACCCCTTGTTGTTTTGAGCGAGGGGTCCCGGTGTCGTCGGTGTGTTTATACACGCTGACAAGAGAAGAGAGAAAGGGATTAGAGGAGATGAATGGCTCTTTGACATTTGTTATGACTGTGCTGCAGGCGGCTGATAACGGCAGAGCCGTGCACTGCCAGTCCTCGGCGCGTCTCTACCCATCTTCTAAATGACTCATTGAAGAAGCACCAGAGAAATAAAAGCAAAGAGAGAGAGAAAACAAATCTGGGCCTGTCACTGGTGACACTGTCTCCTGCTGAATCCCCCCCAGTGTTTGAACTCCGCATGATGCCACACACTGATCTCAGTAATGTACGTGCTGGGTGTGTGAGCACAGGAAGTCAATTTTTTTTTTTTTTTTTTTTTTACTCCTTCTCCCTGAAATACACGTACCGTGGCCTTGCACGGCGTCACCGGGTCGGTCAATTGTGGAATTGTTGCGGAATCGTGGGACAACAAAGGCTGCAAATTCTACATAGGAGAACGGCATGAAGAGAAAGTATTCGTCCATCTGTGTGTCAGTGTTTGTGAGAGGTCACGTGAGAGGAAGAGGAGGAGGAGGAGAGCAGTGAGAGAGAGCGAGGTCCCCCCGAGGCTCCGTGCATTGTGCCAGTGTGCGTTTACAATGGGCTCTTTGGAGAGAGGGGCTTCACAGCCAGTGAACTGCGGCATTCACGCTGAGCGGAGCGGGCTTTGCCTCACTGAAGCTGAACTTTTATCCCATCTCTGGTTCTGCGAAATTCTCCGTCCAGCCTCTCCGTCCTGCCCCGCACCTATGCGGACTCCACTCGTCCACAGGCGTCCGCCCGTCCATCCAGACCTTTTTTTAATGGCCCCCCCGGTGTGGGTATGAAGTGTGGGGAGGAGGGGGGGCTGTCCACTTCACATACTGGACTAAGAATAGCCCGGCGATTTCTCGGCGAGTGAATTGCCGTGTTGTGTCTCTCCCTCACTCCACATTCCAGAGTAGGAGGCCTGAATATGCTACTGACATTACCGTCCGACCTCCGTGCCCCGCTGCCCTCACCCTCACACGCACACACACACACACACACACACACACACACACAGTGTGTGAGGCAGCTGTGTGCGATTTGGACTTTCCCCCATTAACTCCAGTCTCCGCCGACTGGGCAGAGAGAGCACGGGTGCGATCTCATTATAGAGCAAATTGTCACAGGATGCGATAGAAAGAAGTCGGACGCTTGGGTTTGTACACGCCGGGCCTAAATGTCCGTGAAAACCAGAACCGTGTTTTTGTTCCACAGTCTAAATCCTCTCAGATCTTTCTCTCCCTCCCAGTTCCGCCTGTCCAAGTGTTTCCTGTTGCGCTTTGATCAACCCGGCTGACCTACCCATAATCCCCTCTGACTGTGACTCTCCTCCTGGCCCCTGGTGTTAAAAAGTAAAAAAGTTGGGGCTATTGTTACGACATTGCACTGCTGGCACCCACGGCGGTAACGCGCTTCAACCCTGTGATTTAAAAAAAAATCGACACGCTAAACGAAAAATAAATGCTCCTACATACAAATAATAATTTATTTAGTTTTAGTCGGTCCAGGGCTTACTTTACAAGGACTGCTGAGGGTCAGTGTGGTTTTTAAGTGTAAATATTAGACGGAGTGCTATTCCTCCTGACTGACACGTGTCCCGCAGGAAACATAGCCCGGCGCCAAAACGTTTAATAACCGAAGTAAAGTGGTGAAGGCGAGCCCTGACTGTCTGGATGTGAATGCTGATATCACAGGGCACGGAGTCAGTCGGATTTAGTTTTATTTTATCCGTTTTGGATCTAAAGCCGGTCCGTGCACCTGCGCTGGCTCACTGGATGCTTGCGTCTGAATCGGTATCTTTCTTCGCGCATACATCACTTTTTGTGTAACCCTTCAGTCTCGGCCAAAGACCTGAAATGGGATCTGCAGAAGGAATAAGGACGGGGGGGGGGCAAAGAGCGACAGACAGAGAAGGGACTTTTTAGAGTGTGTGGGCCGCCGTGGGGGGAGGGGGGAAAAAGGGAAAGGTAAGGAGGGATAATACATATGAAGAAAAGGGCATGAGGAAAAGTGTTCAGAACAGCTGCGTCCTCAGTCTAAACTGGGACCTCTGGGAAAAGGCCCAGTGCTGAGTGGGCGTCTGGAAGATGGTTAACGCTGGCGTAGAGGTTATACAGAGGTTACATGTGGGCTTTGTGTGGGCGTCGTATCTAGGCGTCATGAGTGAATGATTGATTGCCATCGCTGTTCATTCAGGTAGTCTTTTTTTTTCATTTCTGTGACGCTGTAGATCGGAGGCCGGCATGAAGTCTGATTTTCTATTTTAACCGATGACACCGTCCACAGCCGCACAACTTTGAACCACTGGGTCTACTGGGCTGGTATGCATCTCTGGCGCGAAAAAACATTGGCTTGGTCCCGATGTAGGATGAATGTGGCAGGTTCAAAGTGAGGACCCATTTTTCAACCTATCAGAGGTACAGGAAGCAGAAGTCATCAGGGATGATTGCTTGAAAAAAAAAAAAAAAAAAAGTAGCAAAGTAGAGTTTTGGGGGTATTTCTGTGTCGGATTTGGCTTCCGTGGAGGATAAAGCCACCTGTCTTATTGGTTGGAGGGTCTATTACGGGACGGGAAACAGGGGAGGCCTAGAGAAACAAAGAATACCTGGCAGCGATATAGGAAGAAAACGCTACTTCTGCACTGGACTAGTATTTATTACGCTGCTGTCGTACTCTTTCCAGTAATGTCCGCTTTTGATGAACAGATTCATATTGGCAAAACCCCCTTCCTCTGCGGCGAAGGGAATATTTTTCATTTCCTCATTAGGAGAAACGGCTCTTTTCACCCTTTCATAAAAAAAAAAAAGATATACACCTGTTATCCAAGGATTAAAAAAACGCATTTGCATGAAGATGGGTGTTATTATCAAAAAAAATGTGCAGAGCGCAGAAGAAGCCGGTGACCTTAAGCGTCGATGCTTGGTGACAGGGGGGGAACAGCCGGGAGATGAGGCGAGATGCCACGTGGGAGAGTGAATTAATGAGGCGCCCGCTCTGTGACAGTGGCGATGTGTCTTTCTGCTGCTTATGCGGCAAATTAATACAGAAGTATACGACCATTTGGCATATCTCTCTCTTGTCTTACGGGCCAGAGTTTTTTTGTTATTTTTTCTCTCTCGTGATGCAGGTTTATGAAGGGTGGAGTCAGTTGGTAAACTGAACAGGCAGGCAGACAGGTATGAGCGGTTTCACCAGCAGAAGTGCTGGTTTTAGTGTGGTGACTTGGTTTGTCGTGTTCTTTATTCACGTAGACCTCACTTGCAACTTGAGAGCATCATAAAAAGTGTATCTTTTTTTCAATAAAGGGAAAACTGCAGAGTCTATATGACCTGCTGCTGAAGATAAAAACCATAATTGAACGTCTTCATCAATTATGCAATGAGGAAACCGCGCATGCAAAAATAAAAAGTATGTCTGCTTTACACCGTTTACGGCTGACCTCTTCCTTCATACACATTTCTGAAGATCAGTGAAGAGTTTGTGTCCCACTACTCTCCCACGGCTTCCTTACCGTGAAGAGGTTCCTTCAAGCTTTAAATGGTAAGCCTCGTGTGCACTCTGTTTGACCCAATATGCTGCCCGATGGTTTGTTATCACAAAAGTGGCCTGCTCAGATCCCATAGTTCTTCCCTGAGCTAAGCTGCGTATGATGTATTTTGTGTTTCCCTCTCATGATTGGTAATAATGGAAAAGACAGACTTCCACAGTCCGTTAAAGGGGAGGGATGGACGGAACGAAAGGTGAGGTTCACGGATTTGGCGTTTAGGGGTGGGTTGTGTGTGTGGTAGGTTAGCGCAAGCAGATTGAAAGGTTTTAAGGTTTTTTTTTTTAACAACCCAGCTGCTCCTCACCCAACTTCCCCTTTCCCACATTCCCCTCCTCATCTCCTTCCCATCTCGCTCCATCCCCCAACATCCCCTCTGCCTTGGGACTTTGGTTCTCAGTTTAAGACAATTTAATAGCTTCCTTTTCTAAACAGAGCGGCTGCCAGAGGACCAGATAGTATCTCTGGCACAGAGCGCCTCCTAGAGGTCGTTCGATAGAGCCGGGCAGTGGCCGCAGCTGATGCCCGGGGCTGCGGAGGCTGGCCCAGAGTCAGGAGGCACTCTCTCCTCACCCAGGCGGCCTGCTGTGCAGACCTCTCAGCACTAGATGGCATTGGCAGTGTGCTGTAGCTCCCAACTCACATTCTTCCTGTTTCCTCCCGCAGACAAAAAATAGCTCAAAAGGGGGTCGGATAAGAATGGCGGAGGTCAGAGGTTAGGCACAGTCTGTCTGCAGGATCACGATATGGTCCTCCTACTTTGGGGTTACACGCTTCTGAAAGTAAATCCTGGTTTTGGTTCACTCTTGTAGCTGCTTTCTCACATGAAAGTAGTTTTCTATAGTTGGCATCGGGAGGACATTCCACTGCATTAATGTGCTTTGAATTTCCTCCTTAGGTTTTTTTCAACAAATAATAAGGCTGCTCTCCGTCATGTGGAAAAACAAACAAACTGCGAAACAGGGGAAAATCAAATCCAACATGACAACGAGAGACATAAGAGTAATAAGTCAAACAGCAGGGTGGAGGATCAACGAAATCAAGGACATATGCCATTCAACAGCTATTTTGCCAGGGTGTCTGTATAGCAGTGGCAACACAGGGATTTAGTAGAACCACTCAACATCATAAATCATCACAAAATACAAAACTACCAGAGAATATATTCCGTCTGACCACACATTTAAGCATGACTGTAACCTGACAGGTAGCCGTGGGGGTTTCATGGAAATGTTTTCTCAATACATAGTGACATAAATATATCCCAATTGTTAGCCAGGTAGTACTTATTTTATCTCTCGAGATAACTTACAAAGTGACTCCGTGCATCGCGAAAAACATTTGAGACCTTGCCTGTCTTCCTGTTTGTGCAAGGTTGGGGTTTGTCATAGCCTTGCAACCGCAGGCTGAGGTTTTACCAAGAACTGTAAATCAATATGGTATTAACGTCTCTCGCAACGCAAGAGAAGACACTGTAGACCGTCGCATGGAGACAAATAGAAACGGGATGTGCTGCAAACTTTAAGTGTGTTATACAGTAAGCTCCGCTCTTGAACACGTAATATGTAGGGCATCAGTATGTTGGACTCAAAAAACAAAAATCTGATCAAAGCCATTGCTCACACGATCTGATGTTGAGTTCCTGTTGAGAACGTTTTTTGATTTCTCCTCTTTTCTGGAGCTAACCCTAACCCACGACACAGAGAAACACTGTATGTGTGTGTGCGTGCTGTGTGAGGCTGTGGGGGGGGTGGGGGGGGCAAGAGGTCGTGCAGCCAGCAGGGGGGGGGGGGGGGGGGGGGGGGGGGGGGGGGCAAGAGGTCGTGCAGCCAGCAAGAGGTCAATCATGTTGCTTGTTGCTCCGTGAATACCAGGGGCCAAGCCGCAGTTTGCTGAGGACCCAGGACCCTTGAGTGACAGCATCCTTCCTGTTGTGGTCGCCATGGAAACGGGATAGTGTTTTCCCAAGTAAACTCAGTAGGGCCTTGTGCCACATCAAAGACGGCTGCCATGAGTCAGCCTGCAGCTCTACAGGGAGCCTAACTATAGCAGGGCTAACTGCTTACACGGCAGCGCACATGAGTTTTAATGGACTGTGGTTTCCTACTTGGCCCGGTTGGCTTTTTGGTATTTGAAGTCGGTAAAATGGCTCATGTTTGTCGTTGGTCTAAACAACCTACATGCATGTGCGCCGAGCGCATGCAAGAATCGATCTCCCGCAAATCTTTGTGTACACAACCACTAGTGTTTCACCTCCAGCGGTGTTAAGAAAAGAAAGAAAGAAAAAAAAAAAAACCTTTCACTGGGAACATCGGGGCTGAGGCTGGACAGCTGGAAAAGATTAACTCCACAAATGACGGCGGCACACTGCCCTATACACCCCAATGATGTCATCCTGTGCAGACGCTGAGACTTGCACACGACTTAACCCCGGGTTACACACAGTCAAAGAAAAGCAAGGACGTGTACTTAATAAGCACGGAACGCACTGCATGTGATATTTATGATAACTGCTAACACCACACACATGCTACATATTGTATCTATGATAACAAAGATAACAACAAATACCCTTCACTCAATGTATATTGTATATAACTTGGCCACTTAACTGTTCTCGGACACTAAGATTGTTTATCAAACACTTATTTATGATACCAGACTCGTCCAGATTCAATTATTAACGTCTTTCAGATTTCTAGTTTCTTATTCACTTAATTTATGTCCTTATGTCGTATGTCTTGTGTGTTTATTCACTTGCGCCGTACATCAAGTTAAATTTCTGTTTACTTGTGGATTTTGCGTAGAAAAGCGAATCTGATTCTGATTCCGATATGAGTAACAATAGCAAACAGTGCACACATAAAATGTATGCCTGTGCTTTATTTATGGCTAAGGTCATGTCTGAAAAAATTAACTGGTATGTCGCAGCTTTTTTTTCCCCCTAAGCAAATGAAATTCCTTTTATTAATTTTGGAAAGCTACAAAATGTTAATTTGGTATACCGTAGTGGAAAAGGAACGGCTTTGCTCGCGCTGCTCTTGTTTCTGCAGGGAAAAAAAGTAAAAAACTCAGAAGCAGGTCAGCTGAGCAGGCAACACTATAACATCTGTCATGCAGTTATACAACTATATATTGTATGTACAAAACAAAGGAGTAGCCTGGAATAATGCAGCGGTGACGAATGCTAATAATAAAATGTTTATATGGTCATACATAAAAGAAAAGCCTATGTTGCCCTCTATTCAAAAATAGACACAATATCCGTTCAATAATTAATGTAAACATACATTTATGTGACCAAACTAATTGACCTTTCTGGATTTTATTTCGATAATTTAAAGGCCATGGTTCCGGCTAAGATATGCTACTAATTGTAATTAAATGTCCTCATTATTTATGAAGTCATTCATTAAGCATAAGGCTGAGGAAGAAAAGCAGATTGGATGAAGGGCCGTATTGCATCTCGTTATGTGCATGTTGTGTGTCATCGTGTTGGTGTGTCCAACCACAGTAACTGAGTCCGTTTGCCTGTTCTCTTCCACAGAGGTTTGGGCTTTCTCATCACACTTTTAACACTCCACCACCTCGTGTGCTGAGCGTTGGCGTCGGTGTTTTGCATTACAATTCCTCTCTTCCTCTCCTTCAACTCTAAGGGGAGGTGAAGTGAAACCAAGCTGATGAGAATTGTGCCGAGCAGTTTTATATAGTCAATGCCTCATTAACATGTCATCAGAAAAAGACTTGCGGTATGTCATGTGATCAGGCCTTGTCCTACCACAATGACATACCATGTTTAAAACAAGACTGGCCCCTGATATGAAATACAAGTACTTTCTGAGTTTGCATTTGTTCATGAAAACCGTGCTGGGGGAGTGGGGGTACAAATAAATCTTAACCTAAGGAAAGATTGAACGAATCGATATTTTGAATATTTAGTCATGTGACCTGCTCTTGCTTTTTTGCTCAGGATTTATTTCCTGCTTTGCAGACATAACACTGATGTTTTCCTTCCACCCACTGTAACCAACATCGGCTCCATCCAGAGAGCCCTAATAATATGGCATTATAATAACTATAATGTGTGCATGTGAACAGAGAATGAATGATCTCGCCAACTCGGCGTCACTTGAATGTATTCTCTTTTTATTTATGCATGTCGTCAACGTGCGATAAGTCCTTTTAAGTGTTTGATGAGGATTGGATTTTTATGAATCAGCCAGTCCAGTGATATGCAAGTGCAGCGTTTGGAAGCGGAGTGGACGGCTGCTCAACAACGCGCTAGAGCTGCGTTACTTGGGGACTTTGCTGGCAGCTCGAGGGCATGTTTGTGTGTGGGCATGTTTGCATGACAGGACCATTGTGGAGGGCCTGGCATGCTAACAAAGCCCATCTCTGTGGTTTCTGTGCGCTTTATCTGCTGCTATCAGGCATGTTGCACTGAGGAGCTTTTAGTGAAGCACAGTGGTTTTGGAAGCTTGGGGGGGGGCGTGTTGGCGGTGGGTGGGGATAATGTTTCATATGTCTCTCTCTCTCCTCTTTGTGCTGGACACATGCATTGTCATCTCCTACGGAACAGTGCACGTTAATATTTGTACACCGTGTGGGAGAGAAATTGCCATTCCCAACGTGCGCGTGCCTCGGTACGTTTTCTGTGTGTTTGTGTGCGTTGTGTTGTTTATATTTAGCCACGTAAAGCATTATAGCGGGTGGGGGGGGGGTGGGGCGGCGGTGGGTGGGATTCTCTGTCACATTGACTCGGACACTGATGACCTTAATCATGACCTAGCATCATCACCATGGTTACCTCCTACTCTCTGCAGGGAGCACAGCATGCCAATGTCTCGACCTTTGCTTTATTTGACGCCAAATTATAGATCTGCTGACAGCCTTTGAAAGTAGGCATACATATTGCCACTGTATGCATACATTAGAATGTAGCTAGAGTAACATCATTTATAATGCAAAATTTTAGCTTCAATGACCCTATATGCAGTTGTTTCGATTGCAGCGCGGCTTTATGTATGCAGCATTTTTTCCTAGCTGCTCAAAGCTACATTAACATTTTCAAGTTAAGTAGAAACTCACATGTTAAATGTAGGGCCCAAATCAAGGATATAGAAAGAAAGAAAGAAATCAAAAAACAGACATCTCCATTCCAACAATAACATATACTGCAACATTCAGCCTCATTATGTATATACAGTATGTTCCATGACAACTCACTGTGCTGATTCCCATGGAAAATTCTGCTAATTTTAACTGTCATAATGACATTGTGGCCTAAAGAAACCAACATTTAGGCTGCAAAACTCCTCTTCACACACTTTATTTTTATTTTTTTTTGTGGCAAGATTTGGTCAGATTTTGGACAATTTTTGGTTCAGCAAGTATGACTGGTCGGGAAGACAAAAGGGAATTTTATGAGGAGATGTATTTGTAATTGCTGCAAAACATATGAAAACCATTTTGCTGGACTTTTTTTTTTTTTTCTTTCACTTGAGCCACACACAATAAATGGATGGATCAGGAATAGAAGAGAAGGACCAGATGTTGTAATGTGACTTGAGAACAAGTAGAGTGGTGAAAGTGATGCACTCAGGGGCATGGCAACCGATGGAATTGTATACTTCTACTTATGAAACTTATGTTTCATCAAAGACAGAGGGATTTCCCGTGGTAGCTCTACAATCCAGAAACTCAACCTATATGCCTCATCTGAAAAGCCGCCCACTCCCTACTTTCAGGCAACACTCTCCTGCTGCATGACACACACACTCTGCCGACCTCCATGCAGGGACATTAAACTGAATTTACATGAAGGTGCGTAAGCACAAACTGCAATCTCTGTACTCTGGCTTTTTTTTAAAAGCAACAGTTTATTGTTGCAAAAACAAGCTGAGTGTGTGATTGCGTGTCCTTGTCTTCTGTGCATAGGCCGCAGATGCACAGCCAACAGAACTTTATGACTTGAAAGTAATAGTGGGATTGTGAGAAGAATGGAGATAGACAGTGAGCCCAGTGGGTGCAGAATGGAAATCAGAAAAAAAAATGGATTTGGTCTGTGCACTTATGTGTGTGTGTGTGTGTGTGTGTGTGTGTGTGTGTGTCTGTGTGTGTGTGTGTGTGTGTGTGTGTGTAGCAGCTGGTTCTGGTCAGCTGACTATGGCAGACTGTGATTTGTTGCGTGAGCTGGGCTGGGCTGAACCATGCACAGCTGCAGTGTGTGCGTGCATGTGTGTGTGTTAGTGAGAGAGAGGGAGAGGGAGAGGGGCAGAGAGAGAGACATGTAAGGCTGCCACTGTGTGAGCTCAGCACAGCTCAACAGCTACATTAGGAGCAGAGCAGTGCAGCGGAGGCAGGGAGCTGGTGAAGCAGGACTGGTGGGAGTGAGGTTGGACGGGGAGGATATGGAGCCTCAGGTTTCCTACTGGGCTTGAACAGAACGCGGCATCCCTGGCCGGACCAGAGGCTGGACGGAGCTGGACCAAACCGTCTCCTCATAGGCAGACGGCCGAGGCCAGGTTGACGGGGAGCAGACGGGGTGAAGCCGAACCCGGGCCGAACTGAGGGTGGAAGAGCGGTGGATTATGGGTTGCTCGGCCAGCGCCGTCCTGCTCCTGCGCTCAGTGGGCGGCGCCGACTGCGGCCACATGTGTTCGAGACAGAGCCGGATGTCGCTGGATGCAGCCACGCCCACCTTGGAGGGTTTCACCACGAGTAGCTCACCTTTGACCATCATTGTAATGGTAACTAGCGCTGCGCTCCCAGCCACTTCCTCCGCTGCATGTGCGGGCAGGTAGTGGGGACTTCAGTGTGCGGGCGTGGAGTAGTGGTGTCTTCGAGTGCATCGTGTTTGAATGCACTTTAGTGTGTATTTCTTTTGTGCATTTCAAATGATATACGATGGAGCTGCAAGTTACCATAAAGGACCTGTTTCTGTTTCGCTAGTTCGAAGCGCTCATTTTCCTCAGTGTGTGTAAATTCCGATTCTGGCCATCCGGGTCTGCGCTTTCATTTGCCCAGCTTTCGCATTTTACCGCCTCTCTCTGTCTTTTTGAAGCTGAGGCAGATATTTATGATCAGTGATTGGGGCCTGGTTGTTACCATTCACAGCTGAGAGGCAGAAGGGCGGAAATGAGAGGGGGGGGGTAATAGGGAGGATGGGGGGGGGGGGTGGCCTCACACATGAGGAATCTGGTTTCTGTGGGAAAATCTGCTTTCTCTGCCTTTGGCCGGCAGAAAATGGAACATGGAAAATAAATCACGTACAGGTTAGAGGGTGAGATATCTTTGAATGAATGAACGCATGACAGAATGGGTGACAAGATGAAGGAACGGATGGAAGAATCGCTTACATGTGTGTTCCTCCCCACCGACTTTTCCCCTCAGAACAATGTTACATGTTGGCCATCTGCTTGGTATCTGTATCCAGTAGGGCTGGCCAGATGATTTTCCTTTCATTTCCAGGAAGACCCTGGTTTCTGTAAGACCGTTGGAAAAAATGTTTTGGCACGGTGGGATCCTTACAGTGGCCTCCTCTGTTCCTCTGTTCTTTTCTTTCTTTCCCACCATAAACCTTGTGTCTCCTCTGGTGCCACTCTTCCTGGGCGATGGTACTGGCGACTGCAAATCCATCTAAGCTTGCAGATTCCTGCACTGTGGAGTATAAGGGCATCAGCGAATCTTTAGAAGCAGGCGACATTCACTTGTCACAGTTAGCGCTTCTACACAGCTTGGCCTTACAAAAAAAAAAGGGTTTGAGGGATTTATAGTTGAATGATTTCATTCCAAAATGAAATCCTCTTTTATGTCTCCGTTCTATCTCGCTAGTTGGTAACCTTTAAAATGAAATGACTTTCATTTTTCGAATGCAATTTTTTTGCAGCACAGGACGGTGCTCGAAAATCCAACGTTCCACGTTCACAGGTGCCCAGTCTGATTGTTGTTTCAAAGGGTTTCAAATACACAGTACAGTTACATTGTCCTGTAGAAAGCCGTGTGGGAAGTCATGTCTTCTGAATAATAAGAGAAGAGCGCGGCTGTTTGTCATCTGCATAAAGATGATAACCCTATAATATCAACAAGTGAGAGAAAATAAAAAAAATAACAAGGTTCCAATGATTATTGAACTCTGAGGAACCCCAAAGGTCAAATGCAGCTTGGATGATCTTTTTTAACATATGAACATAACCACTTCAGAATGTCAGGATTTTCTAAATGATAGATAAACAGTGTCAGAAGTATTGGGACAAGAGTCAGCTGCTTGCGGTAAATATTCATGTATTACTTTGAAGAGCTGCCTCTCCGAGCTCCGAGCCATGGCTGGCTCCGAAACCGGAGTGAAATCCCTTAAGAGGTTCATTTGTCTTCATGAAAGCATCTTGCACAACTCTGGTCTCGGAGACGTGGGTCCTCCGATCGCTCTTTGACCACGCTGCATCCTCCACGCCGGCCGTTGGCCCCCTCGAGAGCTCTTCTCTCACAAGAGTGTGTGAATTTTTGGAAATATTTGTCGATTCAATGCGAAACCAGGGCTACTTATGGTGTGTAGAGACCATTCCACGGCGGGCCGAACGGACTAAAATAGATGCGTTAGGATAAACAACACAAACTGTGTTTTGGATCCAGGGCGTGATAATGAAAGAAAGAAAAAAAAAAAAGCCCCAACTTCTCTCAGAAGTAGGAATCCCCATTGGGTGGTGTCTCACTCCAGCCCTCGCATCGCTCTAATGATGTAAAGCAGATGGCTTCTGTCTGCCTTCTTCCTCCACTCTCTGCTGTCTCAGCTTTCTCTCCTCTCCCCTCTTTCATCATCTCTCACTCTCTGTAAATCTTCCACACTCTGTCTTTTCTTCCTCGCTGTCCCTTCCACTTTCTTTTTCTCAGTGTGGTAAACCCCTTCCAATCTGTGCCTGAGCATGACTCAGTCCAGCTTGTGTGCAGTTAAACCCCGGGATTTCCCTCCAGCTTTATCATGCTGACTATATACCGAAATATAGCCCCCCCCCCCACCCACTCTCCTGTTTACAGTCATGCGGGGGGGAAAGTCACACTGCGAGTCACCGGTCTATTACTCGATGTGTGCCCTCCACTGCACAGCTGCAGTGTACCGACATGAACACCCCCCCCCCCCCCCCCTCGATGTGTGCCCTCCACTGCACAGCTGCAGTGTACCGACATGAACACCCCCCCCCACCCACCCACCCACCGCGCCCCTGCGAAGAGGGAGGGAGCGGGAGATGTCACATAGCATGGTGGCAAATGAGAGGGGCAGAGATGGAGGGGGAAGCAAAGGAATAAGTAAAAGACGTGCACCAACGAGGACGTTTGATGAGATGGCAAGAGAGGGATGGAGCCAGCTGAGGCAACAGAGGGAGGATGAATGGAGGGAGGGAGGGAGGAAGAGAAGAAGAAGATGGGATGTGGAGCTTCTGCCGATTGCCGTAGACGTTAAATAGACGTGAAGGATTGCAGTGCCAAGAGCCTAATTATGATTCCCTGTTTAAGACGCCGAACATCAAAGACCGGCGGCATTAATGATTATTAAATTGTGTGGACGTACAGTAGATCAATATTAATGGTTTACTGGAGAGTGCCCCTTGTCCTGGAAGTTGTGGGGGGGGGGGGCGTGTTGTTGTTGTTGTCTCACAAACAGCGATGCCATCTTCTCAAACGTTGTGCCGTCATTTTTCTTCTCAATTTAGTTGGTGTGGAATCGAGCTCCGGTTTTACTCGATCTTCTGCGGTGTTGGGATATGCGTCGGGCGATTGCCTCCTTCTGCTCTATCTAGCACTCCCGGATGTGAAGGGCATTTTTTATTTGTGGTCAGCAGCAGTGCGTCTTTCCCCTTCGCTCTGCAGACACCGCAACAGTGCTCAGCTTTAATGATCTCTTTCGACCGGAAAAAAAAAAATCAAAAACCTAGCTCCCTGGCCGTAGACCGCTGACGGCGTGCTCTTGGGGTGTGTTGACAATACACCGATGCAGTATGCCTTTTGAACCGTTTCAACGGCGTGATTGAATCCGTTCGTGCTCCCAAAAAAGCCTAATGGTGAGACTTGAGTGGCCATACGTTAACAGCGGCTCGGTCAGTTTGCTTCCTCTTGTGCAGATCGCTGTTCTGCAATGAGGTTTAATTACGGGAAGTTGGTTTCCGCTTGTCCACGGGCAAAACCTTCACATAAGCGTTACTGTCCTTTCATAGTCTTTATTCATGTATCCAGATGGGAACATGCATCAGTCAATGCCTTCGGCTGATACCTTGGCTTTAAGGCAGTCTCGTGGAAATAGGCCAGACTTCAGAACGAGAGGTTGATGGTTTGAAGGAGATGTGATATTACGGCGTCTGTTTGGACAATCAGTCGGCCAATGTGTGTGCAGAAGATGATCTCCTGTGAGCTGTCGGTTTTGCCGCGTGGACACAAAGTCAAAGCTACCGAATTCTAAAACTGATCCATAGGAACCGGAGCACTGGTTGGCTGTTGCTTCTTTTTTTTTTCGCCGGGGATTTTCCGTGTGCGCGCGCGCGCGTGTGTGTGCTTGTGGCGGTGTGTGTGCGTGCGCTGAGTTGTGTGTTGGCCACCCAGCTTCCTCTATCTACACGTGTGCTGGCAAACTCGTAGCCCCAGTCGGTTCTGCTTATGATAAGAGCGCATGCACGCCATGTGTATTCTGTGCCGTTCGCTTTTAGTGAAGCGTTTAGTGTAAGATTGGAAGGCGGGCGCTTAATTAGGCCGGCAATGAGCTTCAGGAGCAAAATCACCTTCAGGAAGAAAACAAAGAGCAAACGAGTGCGATCGAATTTCAACCAGCTGAATATTGTATGTATTTGCGTGTTTCTTAACGTTTGCTCGAAATGTTAAGATGTCACTCGCACTGCATTCCACTTCAGTGGATTGGGATTAACGTACGTTTATATGCTGCCAATCGTAGTCCCAAAGTGTTTTCTCCTGTGATTACTGTTAACGATTATACGCCACTCACGTTATTATATATTTCCTCCTCTTTCGAAGATGTGTTTGTTTGACTTTTTCCTCTTGGTACTTCTGCTTCCTCCCGCGCTGGCGTTGAGATTCTAGATTGACCCGCGGTGTGAATGGTTGTTTGTCTCTGTCGAGGCTGTACCCTGTCCTGGATGTAAATAAGAAAAACTCACGCTTAGCCATTTGCATTTTCTTTTTCAGAAAAGCACATTTTTGACCACCCCCCTTATTACAAGGGGTAAAGTGAGTATTTAGTTAATCTGTCATGTCTGACACTTTCAGACAACCTGTTGTGTGAGCATTCTTGGCACTCATATCACATCTTATATCAGTTGAGAACTTCAAACTATTCAACTTATTGTGACAAAAGAGGTAAAAAAAACACACACACACACACATTTATGAAGACAAATACCATATCTTTTTGAATGTGGACCTCATTTGTTTCTACACGTTCAAACCGTTTTTTTCACTTTTGACAATACACTTGTCTGAACAGTTCACTGATACATGTTGTCAGTAGTGCTTGTTTTTGAAAAAGCCAGGTCATCAATCTCACCTAAACAAATTTGCAAGACCGGACCCCAAAAAAAAATGGAAAATAGAACCGTTTGTGATCATTAGATAAATACAGTTGGTCTGGATTGAATATGTAGCTTGTTGCTAGGGTACATTAACAGAATAACCCTTAATACTTTAGAAGAGTAAGCATTAGCAGTGTACAGTATGGGTGGTAAGAGCAGGACGGAGGTCCAGGGTCGTTGTCAGGCATGAATCACCGTCTCTTGAAATAAAGCCTTGTCTTCCTCTTGGCTGGGCGCCAAGAGGCCTGTTTTGACTGTTGAAGTACCTGTGGTGGGGGCTGGGGGCTGCACTGCATGTGTGTGTGTGTGTGTGTGAGACGAGCCAGAGATCATTACTTCCTCTGCCTTCTCGACCACAACCTGCACTGGTCCCGCTTTGCTGCTGCTGCTGCTGCTCTGTGGGTAGACTCTGGATGGCAAAAGAGAGAGAAATCCTCCATCTGTAAAACGCACGTTGAAACGGTTTTAAAATGGGATATTTTCCGTTCATTGAGCAATCACACTATCCTTCGTCATTGTATAAATCTGAGAAGAGTTAAGAAATTAAGTTTGGAGTGGATTATATTGATTTCAGTGAATCAATCAATTTGCGTCCTCCAGCTTGCGAATAAAGATAGTTTTGTGACCCGAATACGGCGTTTCCATGTTTTGGGGGAATATGAATATTTGTACATTTTGATCTATAGTAGCTGTGCATGCGAAGCTTACATTTGGTGACCTGAAATTACAGCTGTATCTGATAATGTGTCCAGTGACATTTAAATATGATTTAATCTAATATATGCGCTGTGTTGTCGGGTGGGTCAAGGCTTTCATTCAGCTGTAGCGTTACTTCCTCTGTGATTCTTTTAGATACTAATGATGTCACGGTAGAACTCAGCAGATGTCACGACTGTGACTATTTTCTGCTTTCCACAGTGGTGAGATATGGATTGGCTATGTCTCATTTTTTTACAGTTTTTAGTGACGCGTTTACAACTTTCAGTCCTTTTTTTGATTAATTCGGTCATTGGAAGGGGTCTACGAACACCGCTGTGTGACCAATCTGCCTGATGTTAGATATTTGATGAATTATTCAATAAATATTACCTAGGAATGTATGTGGGATGTAAAGATGTTCATGGAAAAATGACACCTGAAGTTCACTGCATTTACCCACTTACCTGCTTTTTGAAACGTTGATTTATTTCAACCAAATATGACACAGTGCTCACATCATCATTGTTTCATCGATAAAACTGCCCAGGCAGCGTGCAGTCTTATGTTCCCAACAAGTAACTCCTATCTATCCTATCCTATGATATCGAAGACACTCAACCAAATAAGTGACAACAAGTGTCTCTTTCTGTTTCTGTTTGCAGCAGGAGAAGCCAAAGCTGATCGATCCCCTTGACTACGAGGCCGTCGTCTCTGAACTTGGCGATGAGTTGAAGGAAGACCCTCTCAGAGACCTGCTCCTATTCCCTGACAATGATTTCTCAGTAAGCCTTTTACTTATTTGATCCTCTCATCGAAGACTGAGCTAAAAAAAAAAAATCCCTGCTACCTGACTTGGCCTTTGCACAGTGTGTGGGGGGATACTCTTTTGACCCTTGCACAAAATGGAGGATTGAGCCAATTGGCCATCAGCGGTTGTTCTTATGATAATACGATGTTTAAAATGCAAAGTGCGATGCCTTTAAACCCCGGCGTGCCATAGTTATTGACTAATAAGGCATATTTAGCATTGTGGTCTTTTCATTTTGCTGTATGATGTATTCTCCCCAGCTCGCTTTTGCTCGTTGCTCATTAGTACCTTCATAGTAGTGCAAATGCATACTGCAGACGCGTGTACATTCAAAACAACCTAATTGGCTGCTTGTGTAACAAGACCTCATTTGATTGTGAAACTTGGCATTGTAGCTTGACCATAGGGCTCTGGTGCTCGGCTCTGTCGGTCTACAAAACCATTTTTGCTCTGATTTTCTTTGTCTCTGCAGCCTAAAGTCAATTTTTTTATAATTGTAAGGGGGAAAGTGGCTTGGCAGAGTATTGCTAATGCACAAAAGGCAATTGGATCTGCTTTGTGCCAGTTGGTTTGTAAGCCCAGTGTTCCAGCCATCCGATTGGGATGTATAAATGACAGCCTGTCTGTGTTCAGGCGCAGACATTTTTTGTGCTGACTTTTCTTTGTCCGCCTCCTGCACATTTTCATCGCTTTGTTTTATATAATGTATTCATATCTTTCAATGTGCAGATTGAATGCCGTTTTGTGGAGCATACTTCATTTAATTACAGTTTCCCGATACATGTGTTACTTTACAATTGGTAGGCCTAATCAGTGCGGAGAAAATGAATGTTTGACTTGAATTATTCATTTCTACTGCAATAAAGCTGGCCAGACCAAATAAAAATATCACATCTGGGAGCAAATTTGTTTTCATTTTAAATAATTTTTTTTTAATTTAATTTAATATACTGAATAGCTGTGAAACATAGACTACCTTTTGGAAGTTCAAACACCAACCTACATTCTTTCCCTTTCCCTCCTTTTTTTAATAGTCGGGTTTATTATTATGAATTTCAACCTAAATTCATAATAATAAACCTGACTATAATCGTTTCATCTTAACAGCCTCTCTTTATCCTTTTAGGTATCCATGGTGCCTCAGGAGAGACGGACTCTCATGTCAACTGTTCCTGAGGGGGCAGAGCTACAGGCTGAGTGTCTGCTGGTCAGACAGGTACGGTGTGTGTGTGTGTGTGTGTGTGTGTGTGTGTGTGCGTGTGCGTGTGCGTGTGCGTGTGCGTGTGCGTGTGTTTTTTGCGTGAGTTTGTGCGGGTGGTGTGTGTGTGTTTTAACTGAAGCTATTATTATGTTATTTCCCATTTATTTATTGGTGGAGCATTGTCAGCACGCCTCTAAATTTAACCAGATGTGTGTATTAGTGTGTGAGCACATGCGTGTCTGCAGGTCCTATCAGGGTTCATTTCAGATTGACAAGCTATAATCTCAAGGACTGGGTGGAGAAAAATGATCTGTGGAGACGGAAACTCCCCAGCCAGTCCTGTCACAACTCACTGGAGACTAACATAGCATGTGTCTCTGACTGTATTTATTTATTTGTGTGTGCGCGTGTGTGTGTGTACGTATGTACGTGTGTGCGTGCGCGGAGTCCTCTCTGAAGCTGAATTGTAGCTGATAATATGTCGTGTCTGTTTACAACATGTCACATTGCTAACAAAAGACCAGCCTCTTTTCAAACAAATGATTTAAAGAGCATATTGGCACAACATTAAACAAGCAGTAAGATGAGAGGATGTGAAACCTTGTGTGTGTGTTTTTCCCCCGCGCGCGAGTAGAGACCGACAAGTAATCTGTTAGATGTAAAGATATCTCTATTTGGAAATTCCTCCGGGGCAGATTCTTGATTCGGTTCCTTTTATAATTATAATAATCAAATGATGAGTCCCAGCCTCCATGTCATGGAACTTGGCCTCAGGAGAGCTGTGTGGCCTTCACTGTAGTTCAGTTTTTTTTCCCCCCCATTGTCTGCACACGCCTGAACTGATCCAGGTCAAAGTTTAAAACATTAATTTATTTAATCTCATTCAGATTAATCTCCATCCTCTCTTCCAGGCCTGTAAGTATTACAACTCTGAGCTAAATGTGGTCCAGTTCAAGTATGATGAATACGCCGGAGACTATCGCCTGCTGCCCAGGTAATCCATTTGAATATTATTCTATCATCCTTTCCATTATGTCTGCTGCACCGCTTGAACTCTTTTTCAGGCTACTATTTCTCGACCCTCTTGATTAAACATACCATAGCCCTCCTCTCATTTAACACTTGATATTTTACAATTAAATAATAAGTGTGAACGTAAGAAAAACGGACCAAAGGTACAGAGATGTGGGAGAACTGTGTGATTTTTTTTTTTTTCCTCAACTTTTATTTTATTTTCTTTCTTTTTTTTGGCACAAAAAGAAGACCTGTGTATCCAAACAATCATTTGTTTAAATGAGGGAACTTGGGAAATATTCTCTGAAGAGATTTTCCTCTCATAAATTTACACTCGACAAAGCCGACGCCAGGGGATCGTTGGCTTATTTTGGCATACCGACTGGACACTGGGAGGAACAACCTCGCTGTCAAGAAAGGGCTACAAAAGTATTGTCGAGGTGTCCGTGCTAGAACTCAATTCATGTGTCAGCATTAGTGCTTAAACAAATGTAACTTGGCCATAGTTTCACATACAGTGGGATTTTTTTTGTTTAAATGTCTCGGGCCACAAACCGACGACCATAATTTGTTACGCTGAGGTCGGAGGTCATCAGCATGAAGGGTGTTTCGCTCTGAACCCCTCACACTCAATGCTCCCCCCATTCCTGTTCTTGCATGTGCTTTGGAAATGCCACTCATTCAGACAGACACCCCTCCCCATCAGTCGGTCGGTGTTTGATTTACGTCGGTAAACCGGAGTTATGCCGGTCCCGATGCGACTGACCCTGAACAACCCTGCAGTTTGTGCACTCGACCACAGGAATGTCCATCGTTCGTCCCATGGGTTACCACTGTATTCTTATGGTCCGTTCACATGACCTCTGGAATGACAACCCCGGATGAGTTCTTCGCGTAGGATTGCGTCTTAAATGCAAGCCAGGGCACTAGAACGCGCATTCCATCAATGTCGGCGGTCCTACTGTATGGCTCGTTTACCCAACGCGCAACGTGGAGCCGGTGGACGTCAAGTTCCACCGGGGAAGCCTCGGCACTACGGGAATTGCCAGAAGAAACGCGTGCGGCTGTCACCTCCCGGGATTCGAGCCGAGCACTCCTCCGTCAGCGCAGGCCTTCCCGTGTCAGTGGCCAGTCCAAAATCACTCTGTTTTTTTTTTTGTTTTTTTGTTTTTTTTTTACGAGCGTGTGACTTTTAGCGGACTGCTGCCTGACTGTCTGCAGCTCACAGCTCACACACACAAAGGCGTTTCATCCCGGTGGCTCACACACAAAGACGGGTCGGCCCGTGAAATCAGCGGAGCGAGTCAGAGCGACGACTGCCTATTGTCGGAGGACGACGCGGTGGAGTCGGCCACCCACAGGCGTTTTTTCACCGAATCCAATGTTGAATTCAAGACAAAAATGTTCCCCTCGTTTTTCTCTTAACTTCGGTGTATGTTGTTATCGTTTCATTTTCCTGCTCTCTACCTTGTAGGAAACTGTACAAGGCGGAGAAGCTGCCGTCTCATTGTTTCGAGATCGATTATGAGGACGTGGACAAGGATGAGGTCAGTAATGGCCGTCCCTTTGACAAATGCTTTTGAGCGTGAATGCATTCCACGCACTGGCTACATCCTGGGCCTCTGGGTCAAATTGGTTTATCGCAGCTTTAGAGCTTTTTAAATGTACTCGGGCAAGAGCCGTTGGGTTATTACAAGTCAGTGAGACGTTGTTTATGGCCGTAATTTGACTTGACAAATGTCCGCCATTATCAAGAATGCGCCCCGAAGTGCTCCCTTTCTCTATCGATCATCTGCTCGAGGGATACATTGGAAAACCAACGGGTCTTGGCCGACCGTGTCTTGCAGGACACCACATCCCTGTCCTCGTCCAAAGGGGGAGGAGGTGGAGGAGGCGGAGGAGGAGGTGGGATCGGTGTGTTTCGGTCAGGCTGGCTCTACAAAGGGAACTTTAACAGCACTGTTAACAATAGCATCACAGTCCGGGTGAGGAAGCGACGCTCTGTTATTTACTCATGCACTTTTTGGTCACTTTGGAGTCTTTCGACAGGTAGCCCAGATCAGCAGTCGCTGGCGACGTTGTCCTGTCGAGCCGGGGTGATTTCACTCAATCGTATCGCTATGTGTGCAGTCGTTCAAGAGGAGGTTTTTCCAGCTCACCCAGTTGACAGACAACTCCTACATCATGAACTTCTACAAAGATGAAAAGATTTCTAAGGAGCCCAAAGGCTGCATCTTCCTTGACTCGTGCACCGGGGTGGTACAGGTGGGTTTTCAGCTTTATATTACTCCCTTCTGTACATATACATGTACAGAAGGGAGTAATGGCATGCTCAAGTCAGAACATAAACCATGACTTACATGTATTAGTTGAGACTTTTTCCAAAATGGGGCTATATCGAACCGACCGCCATCCTTCATCCACATCTATAATTTCATGAGGTCTTACACACGTCCCCGTGGAAAAATGAGGTATTTCTTAAAGCTAAAAATATTTTTTTACAGGGGATTTACTTTTTCCATATGGTAAAGCTCTTCTCAGAAAATAGTGCCATTCATAAAAAAAAATGTAAAAAAACGCAGCCAAGTCCTGGTTTCGCTGCCTAACCACGTTGTCCCGTTCGTCCTCCCGCAGAATAATCGGCTGAGGAAACACGCCTTTGAGCTGAAGATGAACGAGGTGACGTACTTCGTGCTGGCCGCGGAGAGTGAGCAGGACATGGAGGACTGGATTAGCACGCTGACCCGCATCTTGCAGATCAGTCCCCACGACGGGCCGGCGCCAGACCGCAAGAGCCTGGACCTCACTGACCATCGGCAGGGTGAGATGAGTCCCGTGTTGGCGGGGTTTCGCAGCGCACAAACCTGATGGAGGATTTTTTTTTATTAAATTATTTTTTTTAAGTTGGTGGGGCAAAGGGAAATGGTTGGAAATGTAAAAACGTCACCTCAATCATAAATCCCGGTGCCCGAGGAAGCAAACGCTTCACCGTCCGTCTCCCTCTGACCAAACAATAGCTGCCCTCTTGCCGCGACTTTTACCGGGGGAATTTTCTGCGGGGCGAGGCCCGGCCCGTAACGTCACGGTCAGGAAACGAAGCCTGACACCCACCAGGGACTCCACCTTGATACAAAACCATATACCTTGTCATTCAGATTTTTTTTTTAACACAAAAAAAAAAAAAAGTCCATCTGCTCCGCCGGCTCTGCGAGAGGTTTGGCGCGCTCGCTGACGGGGGCACTGACGACGGGCCCCCGGGTGATGTAATAGCCTCGGCTGTTAACATGCCTCTAAATCAGGCCCCGGAGCGTGTGGTGACCTACCATTAGTGAGCCGCGCTGTTCGGAATGGTCTCTGGGAAGGTCACGTTTCTTCAGACGCTCGCCTCCATTATTATCCATGCCTACCACGAGTGGAGTCATATTTTATTCTGAGATGGATGTGTGTCAGCTGAATCGGCTTGGCACGTTGAATATATTGTATGGTTTTGTTTTTTTTTAGCCCATGGGGAGAATGGACTACTTTCCCATTCTCTCGGAGATGACAGCCATCCCTCATGAACAGAAGTCGGCCCCCCCCCCCCCGTCGCCCCCCCCCCCCTGGAGTCCTGATTGTGTTTGTTTTTCTCTCCAGATGTGTTTGACCTGTCGCTGAGCGACGGCTGTTTGCAGGAGAGCGAGGAAACCACGGAGAACGGCATCAATCCAGAGCTCGCTAAGGTTGGCCACACTCCTTCAATCTGTGCTGTGACGTAGTGATGACACATTCAAATGTACAGGCACAGGTATGCACGCGAGAGTCACTCCTTCACACCGAACAGTATATGAAGGGCATTGCCCAGGATACCTTGCGATGCTTCAGCGAAAAAGACGGGAGGGGCCGGGTGGGTTGTGAAACGAAAAAAGTCTGTCCTGTCTCGCAGGACTTTGGGATTTACACAATATATTTCAGAGGGGAAACGTTGGACATAAACACGGCATGCTCTGTTTAGCAGAAAACCGCACAGACAACCATGGAAAAGCCATTACGACGACCGAGAAACCAACTTGTGTTCAATGAACTTGGGTTCATGGACGACGCCTGTGCCTTTGTGTCACCGGTCTTTGGCGAAACCAAATAACCCCCGGGGTGTTTTTGCTGCTCTAACGATTGACGTGACGCTATTTGTCTTTTCGCGTGGAATTGCTCTGACTGTCCTCTGTTTGTGCTCCCATCTGTCCCGTCCTAGTACATCTCGGAGACGGACGAAGGAATCCGCACCGCCCGGAGAGAAGAGCGGCTGAATCTCTTCTCCCTGGACCCCGACACGCCTGTGAGTGCAACGTTTTTTTGCCTCTCGGGGGTTTGAGTCGCATTTGGTTTTACCTTGTTATGCGCCCGTTAACATTTTGAACAGTCCTCTGTGGCATCGAAACGAGACGCTGCGTTTACCCAACCACAGGTTCTGAGGAGCCCGCGTTCCGAACACCCGTCGACCGATCACACACCGGTGCGGCCCTTTGAGGAGAAGCTGGGCCGAAGGTTCATGACAACCTGCCGGTCCCTCAGCCTCATGCTGCAGAGCTGCATCGAAGAAAGCGAAACGGGACCAGTCACTAACGTGAGGGCGTGGAACACGCATAGGCAAAACTACTCGGATGTGTGTTTTGATTTTCCCATTGAAATGTCTCCTCGAAATAAGTAGAGCACAAAGGAGCCGTTCTGCATGAAGAGTGGAGGATCGGCAATTTGGCAGAAACTCAGCTGCTTCTCCTCCTCCTCCAGATCGAGCCCCTCTTCGTCTCGCTGGCTCTGATGGACGTGCGAGAGGGGAGGAAGGTGTCGGCGGATTTCCACGTTGACCTCAACCACGAGGCCGTGCGTCAGATGCTGGGAGGCTGCGGCAACGTCACGGGCAGTCAGGGCCCCGGGGCCGGAGGTCAGGAAAATGGCCTGAGCTCTCCGGCTGAGAAGAAGTCGGGAGATTGTCACGTCAGCCCGGATCTGGAGCACTGGCTCTGTCTTCCAAAACAGGTACCAGCGTGAGAATTATTTTGCACGTCATGAAGATGGACAGTGGGGAAAACCACTTCCCATAAAATCCCGTTAGCTGCATTTCTCACGTAATCACACGCATGGGCATAACCTGCCTTTCCGATACTGTCAATGCAGGCCATCTTCTCGGTGACCAACCCCCACACGGACATAGTGATGGTGGCGAGAGTTGAAAAGGTGCTGATGGGAAATATCGCTGTCGGGGCAGAGCCCTATATCAAGAATACCGACTCCAGTAAGGTCAGGAAGTCTTTTTTTTTTTTTTTTCTCTCTCTCTCTCTTCTTTTTTTCCCCATTTACACTGATAGGTTTGCATCAATTATTGCAGCACATATTATACCCTCACATTTCTTCTGAATGTATTTCCTGTCTTGTCGCTTCAACGTATATAGATTTTCATTTTAGGCTGGGGGGTGTTAGGAAACACGCTTCCAAGGCATTCATTGTAAGGAAATGTAAGGAAATCTATTTGAGCATTTAGTGTGTTACCAAATGGGTTTCCTGCTGTAAGACCAGAGTTAATCTCCATCAGTTTAAAAAATAAAAAATAAAAATGTTTTTTCCCGAGGTCCCACTAAGACATTTCCTGGCTTCCCCACTGGCATGGCTCCACGTGGACCTTGTGTTAAAGTGAATCCGCAGATATTTGACCTGCTGCCAGAAGTACTGTATCAAACCAGCGCTGAGTCATGCCGTCGCTCTCCCTAGGTCACATAGGAACTATGGGCTGATCAGAAGTACTGTATCAAACCAGCGCTGAGTCATGCCGTCGCTCTCCCTAGGTCACATAGGAAGAAATGTAAGGAAATCTATTTGAGCATTTAGTGTGTTACCAAATGGGTTTCCTGCTGTAAGACCAGAGTTAATCTCCATCAGTTTAAAAAATAAAAAATAAAAATGTTTTTTCCCGAGGTCCCACTAAGACATTTCCTGGCTTCCCCACTGGCATGGCTCCACGTGGACCTTGTGTTAAAGTGAATCCGCAGATATTCGACCTGCTGCCAGAAGTACTGTATCAAACCAGCGCTGAGTCATGCCGTCGCTCTCCCTAGGTCACATAGGAACTATGGGCTGATCACGTCCCATTGCATCGGGCAATATCAACTCACTGTGCCTTTGTTGTGTGCTGTGTTCGTTGTGCGCAGACCGTTCAGAAGATCGTGAGGTCCAACAAACAGTTTTGCAGCAAACTGGGCAAGTACCGGATGCCCTTTGCCTGGTCCATCAGGTCAGTACCGCCGGTCGGAGGTTCCGTTTATTCCCTTCCTTCCGCTCGTTCTCTCCTCACGCCATTTCGTCCGCCGCCGCGAGTCACCGCTCATGCTTTCTTCCTCTGACCATCGCAGGCCGGTGTTTAAGGACAACCACGGCGCCCTGGACCGAGAGTCGCGTTTCTCGCCTCTCTTCAAACAGGAGAGCAACAAGATTTCCACGGAGGACCTGATGAAGCTGGTGGCTGAGTACAGGAAGTAAGGCGCGCGCACGCACACCGGGGTTGGCTACTACAAACGATAAGGAAGGTCCCCGTGACAAGACGAGGAGTTTCTCACTGCGTTTTTTCTTGTCCTTGTCTTTGTGTACGCAGGGCCGAAAAGACCAGCAAACTGCAGACCATACCGGGGACTCTGGACATTGCAGTTGACTATGTTCCATTGGAGCATCCTAGTATGTCCCCATTTTTTGGCGCATCGTCCCACACAAACATGCACTTGCAAACACACACAAGTCGGGGGAAATTTGACCTCTGCGTTTGACCCATCTGTGGCGCATGCAAGGCCACAGTGGACAGCTGAGAGCGTGCCCTGCCTGTGCCTCGAACCGGCATGCCTCTGGTTGGATGCCTGTCTCCCTCACCACTAGGCCACCGCTCACGAATGGTTCTGGATTTGCGTTCACATTCTAAAGTCCCTCTGCCTGCGTCTTTTTGGTGTCACATTTTTTTTAACACCATTTCCCCTCCTTCGCTTTCAGACTGTGTGACGTCCTCGTACGTGCCGGTGAAGCCCTTCGAGGAGCTGAGCAAGCACCAGCCCACGGTGGAGGTGGAGGAGTTTGTCCAGGACACCACCAGGTTCACGCAGCCACACCGCGTCTACAGAAACCACATCTACGTGTACCCTAGGCACCTCAAGTACGACAGCCAGAAGAGCTTTGCCAAGGTGCGTGGCGACACTGCGATGCTTTTACACATGCCTTGTGTTTTGTTTTTCAATACCATTTTTGTACTTTTTTTTCTTTGATTATTATTATTTTTTTGATTGTTCACATGATTTTTGGTGCCGTCGTTCACAGGCTCGCAACCTTGCCGTCTATGTAGAGTTCCGCAGCTCAGACGAAGAAGTGGCCAAGCCTTTAAAGGTAGAAAGTGATCCCGAAGCGTACTAATGGGACATCTATTGGCATTTATGTGACTGCATTTTTTTTTTCACCAAAGTTGTCTGTGTCATGGGTAACATGGCTTTGTCGTGTCCCCCCTTTCTCGCTGCTGCCTTTTGCAGTGCATCTACGGCAAGCCAGGAGGCCCAGTCTTCACCACAGCAGCCTGCTCCACAGTCCTCCATCACTCTCAGAACCCCGACTTCTATGATGAGGTGAGAAAAGATGTCGGAAGTGGAATAGGATGAGCGTCGCATCTCTACCTGTCTTCCGCTTCTGCAATCCCACCCACAATTTGCTGTTGTGTCCCCAGGTGAAGATTGAACTTCCGACCCAGCTCCACGAAAGGCACCATCTCCTTTTCTCTTTTTACCACGTCACCTGTGACATCAATGCCAAGACGAATGCAAAGAGGAAAGAGGCTCTGGAGACCCCAGGTGAGACGGTGGAGGGGTCCGGAGCCACAACAGAGTAGAGCATTTATATTTAACACTCCCTCGTTACGCTTTGTTTTGTGGCACTTTTTTTTTCTTTTCAGTGGGGTATTCTTGGCTGCCTCTCCTCCGGGAAGGACGTCTGTCGTCTCAGGAGTTCAGCATCCCCGTCTCCTCCAACCTGCCGCCAGGGTATTTGGCCATCAAGGAGGCCACCAGCTCCAAGGTGAGAGGGAGAGGGAAGGAGGTAGCATTTACATGGCGTGTACATATTACACATACTTTTGAATAATATATGCAAGTATTTGTGAGAGAAGGGGGATAATAAAAAGTTATAGCATGTGATCAGTTCTGCTGGGGACGTTTTTTTCCTGCGTTCATGCTCAAGCTGCCTTCCTTCTTTTACAGAATGGAGCAGATGTAAAATGGGTGGATGGAGGAAAAGCTATCTACAAAGTGTCGACCAATGTCGTCTCCACAGTTTACACTCAGGTAAGACAATCACCGTCAGTCACCCTTTACTTTACTTTCTTTTCCCGATCCGACTTGGACTTGGACTTGCCCTGGTGCATGGCGGGATAGATTACAGGCCCAGAACAGAATACCTGGTGCAGAAGAGGGACGGCCGTGATTTCGGCCGTGACGCGCTTGTAAAAATGTCAGGGGCGATTGCCTTTAAAAGAGAATATTACCCCGACGTCATCTGCGCACAACTGCGCTGTGCATGATTTAGTGTCTGACCTCGCTGTTATGGTTTTCTAAGCTTCCTCGTCTCAGCTTTCTATAACGGCGCTGAGATGAATGTGGCCTTTCTGTGGGGAAACTCTAGACTGGACATAAAATGACCATTAGTTGTTGCTGATGAAATCATGCAGCATTCTCCAGTACTTTGTTGTCAAAAAATGCACAGGCACCTGTGTAGCCTGAAAACTACTCCTTAAGTAGTGTGTCACATGAAATGAGAAACTGGTTCACACTTTGTTTACACTTGCCGGTAGAGGATGTTTGGAGTAGTGCGCAGCATTAACTTGATTGGTCTGCGGTGGTGCATTGTTGTTCCGAGTGGAAATTTTGCGTAGACCCCACCTCTTTACAATCGCAATACGAGACAAATTCAGCGTACGGTATAGTGCACAGAAAATCAACCAGTGTGAAAGGAAAACGTGTGTAAGCAGTGCAAAAATAATATACTATAATCATAACAACATATTTACATCTTTCCTGATACCACTGCAGGGTTTTGTGTTGCAATAAACTTACATTTTGTAGGAACATATTTAGAAGAATGTAAGTGTCCCCCTGTGTAGACTTCAGTTATGCCTCTGCCAAGAATGAGAACGGATACCATGGGGGATTGGCCACAGTTGTACAATTGTTTTTCAAAACAATAAACGTGCCCGTAAACCACGTTTGCCGTTTAAGAGCAGACTGGCGCGCGAACTGAACTGTTCATGTTCGGTTATGGCGAGGTGGCGAACTTACCATTTCCACAATAACCGTTACTGAAAGTGGAACCAGTCCAGTAAGTATTATTGCAGATGTCAAGGACTGATTTTCCATGGATTCCTCTCTCTTTGCCAGGACCCCCACCTGAACCGATTCTTCCAGCAGTGCCAGAAGAGAGAGCTGGACCTCTCCACACCTCCTACCTCCAACTTCCTCAACTGCCTGAAGGTCCGGGTCAGAGAGGGGCTGCTCTTTTTAACATGACAGAGACAGAAACCCCGGTTCCACACGACACATATCTAATCAGCGCGCCAGAATGTCAAACCTAATTTTTGTTTTCCGCTTCCTGCTTCGATTTATGTTTGTATTTGATTTCTTTCCACCCTTCCCTTTCTCCACCTTTCTCCTCCTCCCACGCGCTTTTTTTCCGTCCTCCCTCAGGGTCTCCTCAGCATGGAGAAAATCCCGGTTATCATCCGCTTTCTGCCAGTGCTGTTCAACCAGCTGTTCAAGGTTCTGACTCACAACGACAACGACGAGGTCACCACTGCCACCACCAGGTTGGTTGCTGCTACTACACTGTCCGTATCGGTGGTGGGGCCCCCCCCCTCTAAGTTTGATAGTGGGGAGTGCGCTTTGTTTTTAGAAATCCATGTTCAAAAAGGAAGTCCTCCCTTCATCGCTTGAGTGAGACCTAACGACTCCAGGGTTTTTATTTTGTGGTTACTCCAGTATCATAAAAATAAATTTAGATTTTGTGAAAGTGAAACGAAGACAGGAAATGCCTTAGCCTGTGTAAAGATGTTTTCGGTTACTGCTTAAGAATAAAGGCAAACAACGAAACTGCGTTTATGCTCCTGTGTCTGCAGAGTGCTGGTCCACGTAGTTGCAAAGTGCCACGAAGAAAACCTGGATCACTACCTGCACTCCTATATCAAGGTATAATAACCGCGGTGTGCTTGCAGCGTGTGTTTGAGTGTGTGTGCGTGCGTGTGCGTGCATGTGCGTGCGTGTGCGTGCGTGCACATGCTAGTGGATCTATGATTTTCCAGGTTGTTGCTTTCAGATCAAAGATTGAAATATATTTGAAGACAATTTCATTTGTGAGAAAACAGGGAAGGTACGCTTCGTGTGAGGGTGCGTGCGTGCGAGTGTGCGCGTGTGTTTTGGCCAGCCGGAGCGCGGTTAGGGCCACGTGCCCAGATCGCTGCGCAGACACACACAGAGAAAGAGGGAGGGGACGAGTGGAAGAAAAGGAAGAATAAAGGCTGATTGAGTAGGAAAACACTGAGCTCGCTCAATCAGAAACATAAGTCATGTTTGTTTGGGGGGGTCGGAAAGAGAATCAAGAGAAGCGAGCAGGAGAAACCACGAGACCTGTTTCAGGTTGGCTGCAGGGAAGGAAAACTGCTGCGACAGAGACGAATGGAGGGAGGGTGGGGACGAGGCGAGGACCAGCGGAGCTCGTGGAATGGGGGGTTGCCATAGCAACAGATTGGCATGATGTTCAGCTGTAGTGCTGCCCAATTTAAACTGCTGAGTGTGTGTTTCAGTGGGGGTTCAGTTGTGAATTGAGCAATGTAAAGCATCCATCGAAAACAATATCCATGTAAGTTTGTTTTGCCGTATTATAGGTCATTGTATATGTGCTTCTGTCCATATGCATCCACACTGTTAATACGATATCGTACATTATATTTACTGCAGTAAAATCATTTTTCATCAAGATAGTTAATCTGTGGTTACGTTGTTTTCCATCAGCTCCATCAGCTCCATCGGTTGTTCAAATAATTGTGGCAACCCTACAGGATCAAGCGCATAATGAATAATTACAATTGAGACAGTATATGAATGCATGTAATTGACCACCTCCGACTGCTATCTCCTCTCTGTGCGTAGTATGTGTTCAAATCAGAGGCCCATGGCTTCAGGACAGTCCACGAGGAGCTGGCTAAGGGGATGACCTATGACCTGAAGAGTAACGAGCAGGCAGCAGTCAAGAATGTCCTCAAGGTTTGTCATCCACCCACTCTTTCCCTAAGTCTGTGCAAAAAATGGTGAATAGACAGATAAATAATGACCTTGCTTTGACCTCTCGTTATTTCAGTTCTCCTGGTTCTTCTTTGAGCTCATTGTCAAGTCCATGGCCCAACATCTAGTTGACTCTGACAAGTTAAAGGTACCGTGTCTTCTCCCATTCCCAAAAATTACGTCTTGTTTTTTTAGTTTTTGTTGTTTTTTTTCAACTATATATACGTTTTGCATTTGTATTGTGACACAGTGAATGTGTCTTGTGCGTTTCCTGCTTCCACAGCTTCCTAGGCCTCAACGTTTCCCTTCATCCTACCTGAGCCGGGTGGAGACCCTGGTTGAGACGGTGTCCGAACACATTTTCTGGAAAAACAAAGACCTGGCAGAGGAGACACGGAGCGCCAACTTAGCCGTGGCAGCTTTTGTCAAGGTGTCTATAAATTGCTACATTAAATGAAACACTGCAGTGGGAGCCGGGGGAAGCTTGATTACAATCTCTATATAGCTAATGTGCTTTGGTGGATCAATACAAACTGCATGACATTGTCCAAATGAAAATTGCATCCATTTGCAATTGTTGCCCATTGATTTTCCACTTCTTTGGTAAATGAACTGTCCCCGTGTCTTATTAACCAACGCTGGGTCTGATCGCTGAATTGACTTAATCTCTGTCTCTGTTTGCAGCGTTGTTTTACCCTGATGGACAGAGGCTTCACATTCAAGCTTATTAGCAATTACATAAACATGATCACGGCGACTGACAGCAAGGTAAATTCAAAACATACGTCTACTTGGGCATTATTTGGGGTCGAGCTGAGTAAAAGAGACCGTTGACTAAACACTGCAACTCCCTGGGTTTGGCAGGTGTTGTGCGAGCTGAAATTTGAATTCCTGAGGGAGGTGTGTAACCACGAACACTACATTCCTCTCAGCCTGCCGCTACCCTCTGCTCGCATCGCAGGTAAGGGCCCTGAGCCGCGCTCCGCTGAGTGACGCCGGTGTCGATGTGGCAACTCATACATCCCGCCTCTCATTATCTCTATTAACACGCTGTCTCTCTCTCTATCTCTCTCCTCTCTGTCATTCTCTCTGACTGTTTGCCCATGTCAGACCATGCATCCCCAGAGCCACAAAGCACCCATGGTAAATATGTTCACTCGTCACTCTTGTAACGCTGCACGCGCTACAGTGGGTGTGCTGCACTCGCGGGACCATAACGGGGAAATTCACGGACGAGCGGCTGGTCGCATCATTTGCTCGCTGTAACCGGGTGTTTCGGTTCGGGGGGGGATTAATCCAGTCCCCGATTGGAAAGCAAATATCGCCTCCATGCATGCGGTTTCAGTGAATTTCCATTACAAAAAGGTGAATGTGATGGGGTTTTATGTTATGTCCCTCCCTCAGCGTCGGTGCCCGAGTACAACCTGACCGGGGAGTTCTGCAGGAAGCACTTCCTGACCGGCCTGCTGCTCAGGGAACTGGGGCTGGCGCTGCAGGACGAGCAGGACCTGAGACACTTGGCCTTGGCCACCCTGAAGACTCTGATGGCCAAACACTCTCTGGACGCACGCTACGCCACCAAGGTAGACAGCACACGTGTTTACACGGGAGCAAACTGAAAGGCCTGAACAACTTGTCATCGGCTTGGAGAAATTGCTCCAGTATGACTCACGCAAACACAGGCGCGCGCACATGAACACGCACGCAGACGCGCAGTGATTGTTTGTAGCAGCTGTAGGCAGCTGTAGGCAGCTACGGCGAGGATGTCCTAATGAATGCTGGGAAGTTTTTGGATCAGATCGAGGTGGAATCTGTCTTCTGCTAAACATTGCCAAATACTGCCGGCAACAACACAACGGTAGCATTGTAGTCGAGGCTTACATTGGGTCTAGTTTAGTCTAGTTAAAGTCCAAACCAGATGTGCGCAGAAGGAAAGTAAAACAACACAGGGAAATGTGAACGTGATTTTTTTTTTTTTTTAATCTATTTAGAACTGCTTTTTTACTATTATGAAGTATGTAATCAATAGAGATATGTGTAGACAATCCATTTTGAATACAACATTAACAAAGTAGTGAATGCACGCTCGGAGCTTGACTGCGTGACATCATCCGCACTCACGCTGCTGTCCCAGAAATTCCCACAATGTCCAACCTCCATTGACAATTTATATGTCAATATAATATAATGGTAATAATAATAATAATAATATATGTCATATAGAAATCATCTCTGAAGTGGGGACACAACCCAAGGTTGTCTCGTTGTCTCGGCGGGGGGACGTGTTGTCAATGGGACTTGTAGTTTTCCGCCAGTAGCCGCCTTTTCAAGTCATATCATTTTGCCGCGCCATGAAAACTGCCATTTTTCTATCTGGGGAATAGAGAGCTTTGTCTGCATGTACTTGGCGCTCTCCGCGGGGCCCACGTTACCGTGGCAACACGTAACTCAGCGGGTGCATGTGATTCTGTGCAAATTTCCATTCAATCGCGCCCAAAATTGTGTTCACACCGAGTGTCTGTGGCTACCTGTTGATATCCCCCTGTGACATTGCTCGCTGCTGTATTGTACAAAAACGACCCAGCATCTGACAGCAGATTGATCCGCACCGAGAAGCAGCCACATTTAAGAGTCTCTGCGGAAATCTCCAAGGCTGACTATCTTACCTTTGCGATCGTACCAAAAAATGTGTAATTACCATCTTACTAAATAAGACAAGCTGATGCTTTATCACGTTGTTGTCTAATGTCTAATGTGGTGTGTGGTTTGATTGGCTGCTTTTTGCAGGAGAAGCAGGCACGAATTGCTTCTCTCTACCTGCCTCTGTATGGCCTGATCCTGGACAACATGCCTCGGTTCTTCCTCAGGGACATCTTCCCCATCTACTTCACTTCTAGTGACCAAGTAAGAGTCAAGATTAAAGATAATGTTAGCCATTATTTTAAAAATAAAATAAAATAAATAAATAAACTCTGTCAATATTGGTCTGATTCTACTGTTCTGGGCTCTCGTTCCTGTCGGTTACGGTTAATATTTCGGGGCATACAGTTTTGGATAAGCATTATTAATAATTAATTGTGATAATTATCGTTAAAAATATATCGTTTAAAGTGGTCATTTTGGTCTAACCGCACCTGACTTGCGTTGCTTGCCCTTCATGAAAGCGGTTATAGTCTTGTGTGAAAGTCGGTGTGTCAATATACGGTTCTCATGTAAACCGAAGCAATAGCCCGTAATGTAAAGTAGAAGTAAAAGACTAATATTACATTTTTAAAAAATTGTTTTCCTTTCATAAAGTCCCACCTTTGTCCCTGCCAGGGCTCTCGAGATGACCTTAGCGTCGGAGGAGGTGTGGCCGGTGCGGTGATTCCTGTTACGCGACACGCCAACTCTGTGGATGCCTCCTTTTCCAAAGAAGTGCTCAACTCCATCACAGGTAGCAGTATTTCCACTGTCTACACAAAAATGTGCGAATGAGGACATTGCATCGATTGCTCACACCCTCCCCTCCCCTCCCCTCCTCCCTTCACAAAGCCTTCTCATCTTTGGCAGTTGCCATGGGTACCCAGGCCGACTCACGGGGTTCTCTGATCAGTGTGGACTCCAATCCGAGCAACAGTGACAGGAACAGCGAGAAGATGGATGGCTGTGAGAAGGTGAGAGGAGAGTTCAGACCACACCACTTATGTTTTTATAGCTCGCGCTTGCAAAGGGGGAGGCGACGGATCCCCACAAAATAAATTCACAATACATTTCTACGTTTAGTGTGGATGTCTGAAATGGGGTGTGCGGGATAGCGGTCTTAAGGTGGACAAGTTGACAGGACAACACTAAACTCATACCTGCCAATATTTGATTGTTCAAACTAAAAAGCAAAAATGAAGGTCTCTTGATTTTTAACCATTATTTAGATGCATCCTATTTCACTTGGAAACTCAACTCTGGCCATATTAGTTTCATTGAATTTGTTTGAGGAAGCGCTATGTTGCCAACCGTGCTCTGGCAGTATTTTTTTGGCAGGGAACAAGTGAAGCCTTTTACTCCTGTATTATTTGTTGGCCTAAGAATCGTAAAAATCCATCAATACAGCACCAGCTTATAAAACATCCATTATTCCTAACTTTCCCCTCGAGCGGGCTAAAACCAACCACCGACGCTCCTAAATGAACACAGAGGACGTGACCTGAACCAGCTGCAGCTCTGCTACTAACGGTGAATCTCTGGTTGTATTTCTGCCTGGATCTTTGTCTTCAGTTTGCTCGGCCCCAGTCCCTGATCGGCTACGGCTCTCGCTGTGACAAGTTGGACCAAGCCGAGACCCGCAGTCTGCTCATGTGCTTCCTGCACATCATGAAAACCATATCCGAGGGTAAGCGATGGTCCGACAAATGTTCACACTCGGAGGTCTCGCGGTCCGCTCTGCGCACTCCGTCGAAAAATGGCCTTTTATTCGCCCTTTGATGGACATGCTACCTTTTTTTGGTTTTACACACAGACCAAGGACCTTTATATATATATAGACATAACATTATTCGATTGTATTACCCGAGGTCCTTGAAGCGGACCAAAAGCTCTTGCTCTTTTGCAAGCAGGCTAGAGCTGCACAAAGGCCTTTATCGGGGACTGCCAAACGTATAGTTGAGACAGCACATTATTATGGTGGTTGTAGTTTGATCCAGGTCTGCGTCAGTCACTTATATACAAATAATAATAAAGCTGCGCTGGCAGCATACTCCGCTCCGAGTTTGTGTAACTCGATGTCTTCTGTTGCCTCTTTCCAGATGTGCTGGTGTCCTACTGGCACCGGGCCATTCACCAGGAGATCTCGGACTTCTTCAACATCCTGGAGTAAGTGTTCTTCTTTGTTTCTTTCCTCTTTTTTTTTTTTGGGTGCAAAAGGAAGAAAACGCTCCCAGGCCAAAAATGGGTACGTGCAAGTGAGAGGAGGCGAGAAAAAGGGGAACGTAGCCCGGAGGAAGCTGATGAAAATAATGTGGAAGGAAGAGAGAAAGGCGAAAACACGGTGTAATCCCGATGAGCGCCACCTCTCCCCCCAAGCCGCGCCGTTAATTTACCGCACATGTTTCCTGTTTTTGTCATCATGTAGACCGCACAGGAACAAGTCATATCGATTGCCTGCACAATTTGGCCCTGCGCTCTTTGACAGAACATAAAACCCCAAACCTGCCACCCAAGATAGTCATGCCTTGTCTTTTCCCCTCAGGCTCTGCCTTCAGCACTTCAGGTTCCTGGGAAAACGCCACATAGCGAGGTACGTGTGGACTCCTTGTTGCTCGCCGGGGCCTCGTTCACATGCCTACGCTTACTAACTCAGCACACATACATACAACACACAAACCGCATCCCCTTCCCACTGTCTGATATAGAATTCATATAGCCATGGGCTCACATGAGTGCGCGCACATAGACACACAGACACACACGAATCAGACACAGTCGGGCGGAAATACTAATATGTGTTCTGTATGCGTGTGCACGCTCTGGGATGGGCTTCAAGGAGGAAGGAGGTGCGGCAGGGGAAGAAAGGAGAGAGTGGGGGGAGGTGAAACTGCTGGATCCGGCTGTTGAGAGAGGATCACTGCTGGATATTGCACTGTGGTATTTGGCGAGCATAGGATGGGGGTCGTTATCGCGTGTCTGTGTGCGCGCGTGCTCCGACTGGAGCTGGGCCATTGGCACCGCTACACTCCTCCGTCTTCTGGTTCCTCCCAGCTAATGAAATTATTTATTTATTTATTTGTCTCCCCCTTTCGGTTATAAGACGCCGAGATGTAAGCCAACAAAAGGAAAGGAGCGCACGCCGCTTTGCTGCGTGAGGAGGCATGAATAGAGATAGCTGGCAGCCCAAATTCAGCGCTCTCAGACGTAGCTGAGCCCGTCTGGGGCTGCGAGATGCTTAACATTCGTTAAGTATACCAGGCCCGGGGGCTGTCTCTGGGGGGGGGGGGGGGGGGGGGGGGGGGGGGGGTCTGTGTATTGGCTCTGTGATGCCTGGCTGAGTCAGGACGGGCACCCATTGAAGCTCCGGAGTGATGAATTAGTCTGGCAGCGGGTAGCCGGCCAGGGAGTCCGCCAGCTCGCCTATCAGACCACAATTGAGTCATTGAAGCCACTGGCAACCTGGACGCAAATCCTCAGATGGTTCGCTGCACCCCTTTGGATATTTATTACTCGGCAAAAAATTCAAGGTTCAACTTTGAAACGGCCTCCTTAGGTATGATGACAATAGTTAAGTGTTGTAATAAACGGCCATTTGGAATATGTTCCAAATGCCTGATGGCAGCCTAGAAATAAAAGCATGACCACTGCCTCCGCTTGTCGATGAATGCCGACTGACGCGTGGACTTACGGCAAGCAGAAAAAAAGCGGAAATCTATCACGTAAAACGTTTCCTTTTCTTTTATCAGTAGTTTCATTGATATACGTTCAACCTCGGTTTACCTAGTTCCAACTGTAGCCAACATACCCACGCATACATGCACAATATACTGCACACTACATGTCGCACAACTAGAGGATTCATTCTGATGTTTTCTGGACGTTGGCTCCGTGTGCCTGCATGCCACTGCTGTTAATGGAACCTCAGTGTGATTGTGCATCCGTGGATGTTCTGTTGCGTCGCGTGGCTCTTTCCGCATTGACCTCGGTGCGACGGCACTGTGTGTTACTTTTGCTTGTTCCGTTCTGTTTGTTCTTTAAAAGCATTTTCCGCATCGATGTCGCATGTAACCCGCTGCCTCCGCGACTGGCTGGCGTCCACGCGAGTTCCCTTATTGGCTGCGATGCTGCCCGTCTCGATTGGTTTTACACAGTAGCCTTGATTTCCTTCGCTCGGCTGGCGAGAGGCACCGTTTTGCTTTTGTGCAGCTTGGCACGCGCTTTCCCCGATCAAGCTTTATTTAATTATCATCAGAATATGATACGTTAACCGTCTGTTTTTTTAAATCCATTCACTAAGCTGATTTGTGCCGCAGCTTAACTGACGTTCAGCTCTCATCTATCATCTATACACCCTAATTCCCACGCCGTCTACGTTAACGGCTGACCTCAAGCCTCTGCCTTCAAACAACATGCAGCGTAGCATTTACGCAGTGTTGCACTAATAGCAAACTAAAACCATTGACTTCTACACCACTAACCTTTCAATGTGGCTGACCTCTTTTTATATCAGCTGTCGGATCTCTATTTGACGGCAATAGCTGCACTCATCCCACCAAGGTCAAATCCTGTATGCGTTCAGCATTTCATTTAGCTTTTCTGGAAAACAACGCCACCTTGTTCTCAGACAGGGTCACACATGTGCAAAACAAAGTGCTGCTTTGCAATTTTTTTCATTTTTTTTTCTTTTTATCCAGATTATTAAATCTATTTCGACTAATTGCAGGCACGCTCAACTAACTATTAGCATGCCACGTGTATTTAATATACATTTATATATATACATATATAGTAGTGTTACTGATTAATGGTGATAATGTGAACACTAAAACAATGTTGCTCTTAACCTCACTAACTGATGTTAGCTGTGATGTGATTGGCTCGTGAACAGGAAGCTAGCAGCGGCAGTAAAGCTGGCCCAGTCCACCCAGGCCAATGGCACCCTGAAGGTCCCTAACCACCCCTCCCAGTCCTCTCATCCCTCCAGCCTCTTCCCACAATGGTAATCACCCTCCACCGGGAAACCCAACACCTCAGCCGTAATGACAGAGTTTGACTGTGTGCAAAAAAAAAAAAATGAGTCTGTGGTTACAAATCCTAATGCTGACGATGTCTGGCGATTGGCGAAATGTCAAAAGTTTGTTTCGTAGAAGCAAACTCCAGACTGTTTAAACATAGGTACAACCCACAACGTGTCGCACACTTAAGATAAACACCTTCGCGTGTGTGTGTGTGTGTGTGTGTGTATTCATTATTCATTTGACCACTGTGTTTTCCATGTAATAGACTGTAACTGTGTTCTCAGCATGCCCCTCCTCATACCGTGTGTTACGGCGTTCTGCGGTGTTTTGTGTGATATGCCGGTCTTTGTGTGCCCAATGTGTTAATAGAGCCCGCGATGTGGATGCAAATATTTACACGCATACTAAAATGACAAAATCTCTCGAACCAAAGGTTAGGAGGTAGCTTTGCGGCAGTGTGTTTTTTTTCTTTTTAAATGTTAACCGATCAGCAAAATCTGAGCGATACTATCTGCTGATCAATCTCTAGGATGGCATCATCCGGCGGGGAAGGCCACCGGCATGCCCGCTCCCAAACCATGCCCATTATCAGGGGCAAGAACGCTCTCACCAACCCCAAGCTGCTGCAGATGATGGAGACAGGTAATGCACCTGCACGCACAAACTGATGGTTTATTCGTAATGCTGACTATTACAAGAAAGAGAAAGGAAGGTGTTGTTGACCGTGAAGAGATGTGTCTCCGGGATCGCTGAGATGGATTTGAGTCGTTCATGTCTGAGCCTCATTTCAGATGGAGGTATTCAGGAAGGGGACACGCTGAGTCCAAATGACGTCGAGGCGAACATGTCCACTGAGGTGGCCCTCACCGTGCTGGATGTACTTGAGCTATTTGTTCTCCACCACAAGGTCTGTGTCCCTTTCATAGATTAGAAATTGCAGTTCACATCAGACACTCACTTCATTTGCCCTTGCGTTTTTTTTTTGTTTTGTTTGGACAATCTGGTTTCATTTTATGGTGCTATCTTTACAAGTGCTATACACACTATTGTATACTTCTGCCGCGTGAAACCTTTTTACAGTGTGTTTCCTCAACATTGTTTTGTCAAACCGAGATCTTGACACATTCACACGTCAAATGCATTTGCACATTTTTCAGTCAAGGCTGTATGTCATAGCATATCCTTTTCTTTCAGTCTCTCCTTAAAAATCGAATTATGAGGGTACATTTTAGATTTGGAACTATAACGTTTCTTTTCATAGCTTTTTCCTCCCGACCGTAAACGTAACTACAAGAGAAACAGCGGTGTTCATATATATTGTTCAAAAACCAAGCCACAATATTTCTTGGCAAAATAAAATGTTCTTATTGCTTTTTCTTTTTTTTTGTCAATGGAACTCTGCTGCCACCTGGTGGCTAGATGATTCATTACACGCTCAAAGTAGTCTTTGGATGAAAGCTTTGACACGCTGCCTGTTGAAGCTGAACTACATTCATGGGTGGATGTAAATGCATCTAAACAACACATCTCTTGCATATATATCCAAACAGAAGCAGCTGTTGCTGGACGACGGACAGAACGCACTGATGAAGAAGGTGCTGGACACCTACTTGCTCTTCTTCCAGATCAACCAATCCACCGCCACTCTACGCCATGTCTTCGCTGCACTCAGGCTCTTTGTACAAAAGGTCCGGCAACCTTCACGTCAACCTATAACATTCGCGGGAAGTTTCCAGTCGATGGTTTGTTTGGTTTTTTTTTCATCCTGGTCTCTTCCTGTAGTTTCCCAACGCGTTCTTCCAGGGTAAGGCCGATCTGTGTGGCTGCCTGTGCCACGAGATCCTCAAGTGCTGCAACCATCGATCCAGCTCCACCCAGACGGAGGCAGCTGCTCTCCTCTATTTCTTCATGCGGAAAAACTTTGAGTTCACCAAGGGAAAGTCTATCGTCCGCTCGCATCTGCAGGTACATTTTTACATTGTTTTGAATGATACATAGGATATCCTTTCAGTTTTGAGTCCCAAACCATGGATACAGAGTGACATTGCCCTCGGCCCGACGCGCCGCTCTCCACTTCAGGTCATCAAGGCGGTGAGCCAGTTGATAGCGGATGCTGGCATCGGAGGTTCGAGGTTTCAGCAGTCCCTGGCTATCATCAATAACTTCGCCAACGGAGATGCTCCGCTCAAGGTATCGCGGGCTTTATTCGAACTTTCTCATACACACCTTTATATTTCTATTTTTCTCTCGTAATGAATGTTCACGCCAACTTCTTCCACCCACAGAGCACACCGTTCCCTGCCGAGGTGAAGGACCTGACCAAGCGGATCCGGACGGTCCTGATGGCCACGGCTCAGATGAAGGAGCACGAGAAGGACCCCGAGATGCTGGTGGACCTCCAGTACAGTTTGGCCAACTCCTACGCCAGCACGCCGGAGCTGCGGCGCACCTGGCTGGAGAGCATGGCCAAGGTCCACGTCCGCAACGGGGATCTCTCGGAGGTTTACGAACGTTCTGCTGTTCATAGCGCCCTTTACCTCAGAAAAAACGGACACATGATAATTAAAGATAATAGAAATGTTATTAAGGTTGAGTGTTTTTTTTCCCCTCAGGCCGCCATGTGCTACATCCACATCTCTGCCCTGATCGCTGAATCGCTGAAGAGGAGAGGTGAGTGCACACGTGCCGCTGTTTTCCCTCTACAGGCTTTTGACTGCATGGTTCGTGTGTGTATGTGTTTGTGTCCGTGTGTGTGTGTGCATATTTGCACAAATCATAATAGCATAAGCACCTTTGTGAAATTCTCAGTGGGTGCATCCATGCGGGCATGGTAACATCTAATCCCAGGGTCCATCCATGGTCATCTTTTGTCAACCACCAAACCCCTCGTCCTCTCCATGTACTAACGTGGCCATTCAGACTTTCAGGCGTCAGTCCTTTAGTCCTCACCGTGGGGTCGATGTGTGTAGCTGAAAGGGAGCACACTGGTGACGGGGTGTGTCCTTTGCACTGTGGGGATTAACTGCAACTCCGCCCTAACCTAACCCAACTCGTTGTGTCAGATTCGTCATCGTTCCCACTCACGTCTTCTAGCACAAACACAGGCCGATGTCCCGTCGCCCTGCTGTGCTGTGTGTCTTTCTATTTACGGTCCTGTTTGTTCCCCTGGGTTTGCTCGTCCTCCGCATGTCTCCGGCTTTTTGCTGCACGTGGCTGACTTTTTTCGCATTGCATGCGCTCCTCTCGAACCACTGGTTGTGTGAGTAGGTAGCCCGGATTGCCAGTAGCTCGACTGATCCTTGTCCTTGAGCTTTAAGAGAAAAAGCAAGTGATTGTAAAGTTTGTAAACCTTCCTCCTCCTCCTCCTCCTCCTCCCCCCCTCCTTACCAAACAGGCTACTGGAGAGTGGACAAGCCCAGGATGTCCAGTGTGTCCCCTGAAGAAAGCCCTGTCTATAACTGTAGCCCATTACTAACTACCTCCCGAGATCAAGACAGTGAGTGTGTGCGCCTGGGGCCCCTCCGGGGTGAGGGGGTTGGGAGTCCAGAAGGGAGAGATGGAGAGGCGAGACACTGGGGGGGAGAGGGGCGGATGTGCGCTGGTGTGTGTCTCAACCTCTCGCGATGGGGTGGAGTGTGTCGGTGTTGACGTGGTTTGGAATTTGCGAGGACGTCAGGTCATCAGGCGCAAAACCTCGAACGCCGTCATTGAGGCCACACTGTGTATTGTTCTTTACCTTGAAATGTTTCGAGGACATTGAGGTGTGTTCCGTGTCCAGTTGCGCACACACACACACTGTGGTGCCAATGTTTGACCTTCACTCTAACTAAATGTTCACCGTCGCCAAAAAAAACCCAAAAAACTCTTGTATTTAAATACAAGAATGTATGTACGTTTTTATTTTGTTTGTTTCACCCGTAATAATGTGTGACCTTCTTGGCAAGCGTACACTGTATATATTGTGCACAGGTATCATTTTTGTACATTTTTTGGCCCTGATCTCCCTTTGCCTGGTTTGACCACGCAGCCTCGTTCTCTATGGGCTGGGCGGCGTTCATGTGCATCAGCCCAAATGTCAAGGAGGAGGGAGCCATGAAGGAAGACACCGGTACACAAGACACGCCATATACGGAGGTCAGTGTTCATCCTTGATCCCGCACTAAAACCCTCGAAAATCACACACGTCAGGTTTCGCCCGAACGGAGAATGTAATGACGTCGTCCACTTTTGGCGGAGACGGAGTCAGGCGCGAGTGCTCAGACAGTTGTTTGATGATTTGGTGTGACCGCGGGCATGTAGGACACACTGGTGGAGCAGCTGGAGCTGTGTGTGGACTACCTGTGGAAATCCGAGAGACACGAGCTCATCGCTGACATCAACAAACCCGTCATCGTTGTCTTTGAAAAGAGGAGGGATTTTAAGGTAACCGGGGATCTTTCCCTTTTGTTTGTTGGTGTGTGTGTGTGTGTGTGTGCGCGCGCGCGCGCCAGCACATACCGAGCAGAGTTCCACCTTTCGCGCGTGTTTTTGTGTGCGTCCGCAGAGGCTGTCGGAGCTCTACTATGACATCCACCGCTCCTATTTGAAGGTGACCGAGGTGGTGAACTCTGAGAAGCGCCTCTTCGGCCGCTACTACCGCGTGGCCTTCTATGGACAGGTGAGGAGGTGCTATTTGCAGAAAATACACAGTGGACACGAACACACCTTCGCACGCTGCCTAGATGCACGGTGACCCCAGTGAAACATGGTTGTAGAAAAAGAAAATGCAAAGTCTAAACTTATGGCCGGTGTCACTGGTATATTTGATCGATTTTTTTTTAAAATTATCTGGAAAGAAGCACTGTGGGGGGTTTGGCGCTTTTTTAAGAATGCCGATCTTTTTCCGCAAGGTTTCCCAATTTGCCAGTGAGCAGATAATATCCATAAGATTAACTAGCTCCGAGTTGAGGAAACGGTTCAAAAAGGGTATGAAAAAAGTAAAAGAGAGAGAGCGAGAGACACATGGACATGGAACGATGAGTCGGTATCCTTAATTTCTCTGTCTGCTCTTTTCTTCCTTTTTTTTTTGTTTTTTAAATGACATTCTGTGTCAAGATTGCGGTAAGTCTTCAAAGTCTTCTTCAGATTCTCCTTTTTCCTGGGTGCTAACCACGTTTACCTCTCTCCTCCCTCTACCGCCATTAACCTCCGCTGCCCTCTCGAAGGGCTCGTGTCCAGCTTGCTGTGGTCCATTTTACTTCCCATCAGCTCCAGTGATGAAGTTGTTCCCACGCCTAAACATAAACATTGAGGAGACATGGTGTCAAGCGGCCTCAGTGGACGGCAAGATGCTATTTAGCCAAAACCTCGGTTCACTTCTGCGAATGACCCCTGAGCTCCCCCGGCCGGAGCGCAACGCCGTGCTAAGTTGCTCTAACAAAAAAATAATAATAACTCCACGAGGAGGCAACATTAAAAGCGAGGGCGTCGATTGTGCTGTCGAGACAGGCGGGAGCGACGGCGCCTAAACGGGGAAAATGGCGCAGCGACAGTGTCCCGTTTGTTTCCAATGCCTGTGTGCGCTCGTGTGTCCCGCTAGGGTTTCTTTGAGGAGGAGGAGAGCAAAGAGTTCATCTACAAAGAGCCAAAGCTGACGGGGCTGTCGGAAATCTCCCAGAGATTGCTCAAACTCTACTCGGACAAGTTCGGAGCCGACAACGTCAAGATGATCCAGGACTCCAACAAGGTGACCGACTTGCGACGGCGTGTCAGGGTGGACTGCTTTGATTTGGCCGCTGTTTCTGCCAGGTGTCAGTGAGTCGCACGTTTAGTGAATGCGTAACTTTTTTTTTTTTTTTTTTTTTTTTTTTTTCAGGTGAACCCTAAAGACTTGGACCCCAAGTTCGCCTACATTCAGGTGACGTATGTGGTGCCCTACTTTGATGAGAAAGAGCAACAGGACAAGAGGACCGATTTCGAGCGGCACCACAACATCAATCGCTTCGTGTTCGAGACGCCGTTCACCTTGTCGGGCAAAAAACACGGAGACGTGGAGGAGCAGTGCAAGAGGCGCACCATACTGACCAGTGAGTGCTTGGATTCCTATTATTCCTCCAAAAAAAAAAAAAACCCCACTCGATCATAGTTTCTGTCCCTGTTGCCGAATAATGCACAGCACCTAATACGCGGATTTCTGTTTTGACTTTTTTCTCTCTGCAGCGAGTTCCAGCTTCCCCTACCTGAAGAAGCGCATCCAGGTGGTGGAGCAGCAGAGCACGGAGATGAACCCGATAGAGGTGGCCATCGACGAGATGTCGCGCAAGGTCTCCGAGCTCAACCAGCTGTGCAACATGGAGGAGGTGGACATGATCCGGCTGCAGCTGAAGCTGCAGGGCAGCGTCAGTGTCTGCAGCTGAAGCTGCAGGGCAGCGTCAGTGTCAAGGTGGGGGATTCCGGGCCGAGGGCCGGGCGCGGTCGGGTGGGGTTGGCGTGGCCTCGTTTTTCACCGATCTCCCCCCCACCCCCCTTTCCCAGGTTAACGCGGGACCTATGGCGTATGCCAGGGCCTTTTTAGAGGAGAAGAATGCCAAGAAATACCCGGATAACCAGGTGAAACTGCTGAAGGAGATCTTCAGGTAGGTTCCTCTAATGAACACCGTGAATGCCTTATAAAAAAAAATACAAGCTGCGCTTACTTTGGTGCAAGGTCTGCATTTCAGTGGTGAAGGCAGGGGATTCCGGACGGAGGGCCGGGCGCGGTCGGGTGGGGTTGGCGTGGCCTCGTTTTTCACCGATCTCCCCCCCCCCCCGGGGGGCCTCGTTTTTCCCCCCTCCCCCCCCCCCCCCCCCCTTTCCCAGGTTAACGCGGGACCCATGGCGTATGCCAGGGCCTTTTTAGAGGAGAAGAATGCCAAGAAATACCCGGATAACCAGGTGAAACTGCTGAAGGAGATCTTCAGGTAGGTTCCTCTAATGAACACCGTGAATGCCTTATAAAAAAAAATACAAGCTGCGCTTACTTTGGTGCAAGGTCTGCATTTCAGTGGTGAAGGCAGGCTCCGCGAGGGCATATGTCAAGTACAAGGGAGTCCCGCGCGCCTCGATCAGGGCGAAACGTTCATGTGTGACGCAAGCGCACGTGGGAAATGTAGCTTAACTAGTCTTCTAGCGCCGGCGGCAGACAACGGCGGTTCCTATGGGGAGGAAAAAAAACACACACACACACACACACCCCAATGTAACTATAGATCGTGCTGAGGTTTGATCAACGACGAGAACATGCACACGCTACCTTAATACTGATTGCATCGCAATAACACCAAGGGAATTTGCCTCCGCGCAGGCAGTTTGCCGAAGCCTGTGGTCAGGCGCTGGACGTGAACGAGCGTCTGATCAAGGAGGACCAGCTGGAGTACCAGGAGGAGATGAGGGCTCACTACCGGGACATGCTGACCGAGCTGTCTGGCATCATGAACGAGCAGGTCTCTCTCTCTCTCTCTCTTTCTCTTTCTCTCTTTCTCTATGACCAATAAGTGTCCATGCTCACGTGACGGCCACGCTGTGGTATTAAGTTCTCTTTTTTTGGGGGGGGGTTCCATTTCGGCCGCGTGGCATAACGTCATCGGTTTCATCAGTTTCCGTTGTGACTTTTTTGTCTCTCTCTCTCTCTCTCTTTCTCTTTCTCTCTTTCTCTATGACCAATAAGTGTCCATGCTCACGTGACGGCCACGCTGTGGTATTAAGTTCTCTTTTTTTGGGGGGGGGGTCCATTTCGGCCGCGTGGCATAACGTCATCGGTTTCATCAGTTTCCGTTGTGACTTTTTGTTTTTGTTTTTTTTTTCTCTCTGCGTCTTCCTACTTTTGCTTCTCATTTCAGCTTCAGAAAAGCCTTCTTGCCTCCGGCGCCACCTCTCACTCTAACAGCTCTCTGTCCACTCTGTCTAAGACTGGTATGTCATGCCATCGCATCCACTCATGAAAGACATCTCGTCCCCTTTCCACCTTCAGCTCTCCGCCCATATCCCGGGCTTTCACGATCCATCCAAAGTTTAGATTCATTATTTGTTTTATTTTGCCTGTTCCAATGCAATCCTCTTTTTTTTTCTTTCTTCTTCTCGCTCTCTCGCCTAGATTCAACACACAAGACAACCAGGAACGGAACGGCACAGCGCCTACTGAATGGCCAATAAAACTCACAAGCGAGTCTTTGTGCCGCGGAGGGGCGCGTTTTTTGGGGATTTTTGATTTTTTTGCTTTGGAGAACCAGTTGGAGCGTGACGGTGGCTCCTTCGCTCGTTTCTGACCGCTCGCGCTCGCCGCTGCGGTGAGCAGCGGGCTCGTGGAACCGTGACTGATGGTTAAACGTCGACCAAAAAGACAAAGGAAGACGTGCGTAGACTGTGGTTGTGGTAGTGTGTGGTCCTGTCGTTGAACGTTGACTATCTACCCTGTAGAGGCCAGGCTGCTGGACTGTTAGTTTGTTTTGGTTTTTAGAGACTCGATCCGCGTGTCGGGTGGGTTCCCCTGCCCTGCCACCACTGATTCATCAGCTTACATACTGACACACACACACACACACACACACACACACACACACACACACTGTGCATTGGCTCATACACGCGCGCACACAAACACACAACATGCGCCTTCTCTCCACCACCCTGTCCCTTTAGAGAACAGTGACCTTACTGAGCTTGGGGTGTGTTCAGCTGTATGCGCAACCTATAGCAACCTGGTGCATTTTGATGACCGTTTTTTTCCATCTTTTTCTGTGGCAACAGCGTTGTACTTCGAAACGTATCTAAAGATGTCCCGCCCCGAGGATCAATGTGAAAAAGTTTTGAACGCAGGTCTTCATTAACCCGAGAACGTGAGAAGTTGAACGCACCCCCGGTTCCCCCGTCTGAATGTAGGCCGGCTCCGCGTTGGTACTTTGTGTCCACGGTAACGTTCTGCAAGTATCATCATGCCAATTTTCGAATGGAAACAAGAAACGAAAAGTATGTTTTGTAACATTTTTATTGATTGAAATTGCATTGTTACTGTTATTATTTCCTGTACGGTTTTGAATTGTAAATAAGAAATATTAATATTTAAAATGTTTAAAAATGTTTCTTTTTATAAATATATACAATGTATAAATATTTGTTTAGCTGAATAAAAAAAACAAAAAAAACAATAAACTAAAGTTTTATGTATAACATTTAAATAAAATTTGGTTAATGTCCAAATGTGATTGTTTTATTTATATTATTTCAATCACTTTCCCTGACATTTCTACGGTTGCTGCAAGTATGTCTTTTTTCCCCCCACTGCTTCACTACTACATTTTTTTTTTTTTTTTTTACCGCCACACTCATGCTTTGAAATATGAGCCATATTTCAATATTTCCACCCACTTAGTGTCATGTGGACATTTTTGCAAGATTGTGGGTGGTTGAAGTGTTTTGCTATGCATGTGAAAGGAACTGTACGGTAGCGGGAATTCCAGCATACTTTTTAACTCGCAAAGGAAGGATTCAGCGCTTTGTTTTGGATCATTGATTTCTTTTACAAACTCCGAGGGGTCGCTGCACAAAGGCAGTAGCCAAATGAAACGCAATCTGAGCGGCTTGTATAGATCTGATGGAGCCCAGAGGCTCCTACCATCGCTGCCTGTTGTCTGTTGTTGTTGGGTTAGACGGCCTCCACTGTGTGTACCCTGGGGCTTTGCGTTCGTTTGTGCTCTGCATCTTCATTGTTGGCTCTCCACTAAAACCATAACTGATTCCCCGACCGCAGTGTGTTCACAGCTAGTGCTGTTGTTCTGAAGAAATAGCCGAAATAACGTTCTTTTTTTTTTTTTAGGGCCCATTTTATTATCTGTTTTGCTGAGAGTTATGTATTCTCCCCGCAGAGGTTGTTTTAAGTAGGATTTCATTTAAACATTTAATATTCTGTGTTTTATACCATTCTGACACTTCCATTCACTTTGGTATTTCCAACTATAGGCCCATATTATCTGTTGAGTATTTTAGTTCTATCTGCAGTATTAATACTTATGGTGTGTTTGCATGGTTTGCCCCTGCAAATGTTCACAACAGTAGTTTTGGGTTATAGGATATTAATAAGTCACTTCATATTCACATATAGTGCTTCAGAGTGAAGAGGATGCAGAAGATTCTGGATTTCATTTTATACATAGTAAAATGCAGCGTGCACACTGAAATGGGATCTGGTGTCTGTTTGTTTTTATTTGTTTTTTTGTCTATAATTACTGACCATGCAGTGCGAATGCAGCTGAGTGCTTGATTACTTATTGATGCTAAGCCTGAGGTTGGTGGCACGGCACATAAATAGAGGTTAAGTTTTCCCCGGGCACACAGCGAGTGGCGCGAGGCAGCATGTGGTCCTCTCACCTATCTGTCTTTATCTCGGCCTGACAAGACAGCTGACACATTTATACCTGTCTCTGTACACATGCGTGGTGCGGCAGATTGAGTTCCGCTGACCTCCCGCAGCACCCCCCTTTTTTTTTTTCAAATCTCCTTTCCTTCCGGGCCAATCGGTATCCCTCCCACCTCCCTCTGTCTGTGTAGCCTAGTTCCTGAACCACAAAGAATGGGCAGATTGGGTTTCGCTCCTCTACAGCCTGTGTGTGGGTGTGTGTGTGTGTGTGTGTGTGTGTGTGTGTGTGTGTGTGTGTGTGTGTGTGTGTGTGTGTGTGTGTGTGTGCCTGTGTGCCTGTCTACCTCCGCGTGGCCTAGACTCTGGCTGGGTCAGGTTGCTATGAGCCAGCACTATTCAGTGCAGGTCAGTGACTATAAATAAAAAAAACCTGTTACGCTGCAGGTACAGTGTTATCGTATTCATATTCACCTCGAAGATAATCCTGACAAATATTTGATATTTTCTTCCACATCATTTGAAAGTATGTGGAGCCTGATTGAGTGTAATTATCTCAAATTTTCCCCTTTGGGTGCAGCCCGTCTCTGTTTGATGTCTGTCGCAGTGATTCTTTCTCTGATTATTTATCGAAGGCCCGATTTGTTTTCATGTATGTTACCCCGACGACTGCCTGTCAGCACTGGGCCACCCTTTGACCTCCGCCCTTTGCCAAGCAACCTGTATGCTCATGAGATGGAGGATCATTTCGAAGGCTTGAAATAGAGACCAGCCAGCCAACGTCTGTCGCGAAGAGAGCTGAAGTAAACCTTACTGTGAAAGAATTCCAAAATGTAAATGTACGCATTTACATAAATCCAGTCCATACTGGTGCAATGAATCAACCTGGCCTTTTATACTTGTGGTACAAATGATCCTCTACCTCACTGGGAACAGAAGGAGTTAGCAAGGCGTGCTTTTCTTGGTTTCCTTCCTAGATTTATCTTCTTCGACAGGCTGAATTAATATTTTAGAGGGAGGATATTGTAATCCCAACAGAGACATGGACGTTACCAGTCGAAGTAAGGGTGGCCTAAAAAAGCTGATCCGCCTCATCTATTCTTAACCTGAAATGTGAAGTTGCTACACATGGATTGGTTTCAACGCGTTTACAAAACTTTGCTTTTACAGTTTTCCTGTCGGCTAACCCTGCCTCTCGCCATCCAAGCTCTGGTGCAGTGCACATTTCATTTCCGACCCCTGCTTAGTTTTCCTGAAATTGGATGCCGGGCCTGTTAAATAAAACATCCTTTGTATGCTGCTGGCTGATCACCGGAGCCCTTTCAGCTGTATAAGTGGTGAAAGGCGAAATAATCTTCCCCAGAACAAGATCTGGACTGAGATTGAGAGACACGCACACAACAGAGAAAGACTCACGGCGAGAGGATCTACCGGAGCCCTGGGACCAGCATGTTAAAACCCCGGCAGCACGCTGAGCTACTCCTACATGACTCCCCGGCAGTTTTTGGGAAGCCGTGGTACTGGCAGCGCAGCAGCAGCACCATGGAGAGCACCCGCAGCCTGGCGCAGGTCATCATTGAGATGCGTGATGAAATCCAGAAGCTGGAGGCGGAGAACCAAGAGCTGCGGGGAGACTACGGTCAGCGGTCAGCTGGGGCCATGCCAGAGGGAGCCGGCCCAGTGTCTTCGGGAATGGTGGAGAACCCTTATCTGAACCTGAGACGAAATGTATCTGCACCAGTCCTGGAGGGAAAATACAAAGGTAAGGGCAAAAAAAGCCGGGGGCCTGTTACAGCACCAGTGGTTGCCTCGAAACCGTTCAGCTAAGCCACTGAAATTGACATGGCACTTAAGGAATAAACGGGGCCATAGGTTAACACCAAAAAACGATCTTTTGCGACTCAATAGCATCTTATTGAAATGTATATCATTATATTTATTTTGTGCATTCATAAAAATACACTGACCATATAAGCCATGGAGCTTAGGACGGAAGAAAGGGGTACAGAAAGATACACTAAATTTGACGCTCTGCTTCAGAAAAATCGATCCATTGAATGCAATGTGTTTTTGTTTTTTTTTCCACAGAAAACCCCATCATGACTGTCAGACGGTACTCAATAGGCTCCATAAGTTCCAACCTGTCCAGGGTGACGCTGAGAGAGGGAAGGACTGACAGGGTGCGGCGGAGTGACTCTGGCTGGCGAAGGCTGCAGGAAGAAATCCAGCATGGGAACGGTATCTTTGGAAACCAAGCAAAAGGAGACGCGGGAAAAGTCCCCAACAGGCACTCCCTGCCGGAATATATCCATAAAAACAGGTGGAGAATCTTTAAACTCCAATTTTTAAATGATCTTTTTGGCTAAAGTTGGAGCAAGCGGAGGTTTTATAGGTCCCCCCAATAATCGTGAATTGCTTTAATGTGTGAAGCTTTATTGTCCCTCCATTGTCTGAACTTTGTGCTACTCTTCCTAAAATGCAGCTTCGAAAACCAATTAACTCTCGTGCTGTCTTTGACTTTTCAGGTCCAAAGTAAAAACGGTCTCCTTCCTGCTTCCTGTGGAGGATATATACACCAACCGACCAGTTTTGACACCGCAGCGCCAGGAGGTGCCGAAAGTCTCTGAGCTGGCCTCCATCACCGAGATGGATTCTTGAAAGGGCTCTTTCGAATGCTGCGGGTGCGGCACAGAAGCAGACCGAAGCTCCCCATCTAGGTCAGTGTCGATTGGCCGTTCAGTGAGTGAGCCAGCGGACCGATTTTTATCACACCCGACCACACAAACAGAGGACTCTGGTTACACGAGTTGTTTTCATCCATTGCAATCTACGGTCAACAGCGATGAGTCACGAGGCCCACAGTCGAGAGGATCCGATGTCTGGACTCCTCCCCTCAATGGGCTGTGTTTATGCAGGCAGACCTACACCTGCGTGCACCTATTATGGACTTTTGCGGGTCACAGACTCAATCAATTATTCATTTTGTGTCATTCCACATTGTAAATTGTTGGTTGTCAAGGGGCCACGTGTGAGTTGAAATACGTGGCCTGTCTTTGGGCCGGGGTCGTAAAGAGTATTTTATTTTTTTATTCGAAAACTCCCGGGACACTATCTGCTTTCAGGAACTGAAGCCTCCCTGTGAATAAATCAACGCTTGGCATACATACTTTTGTATGTATTGTAAAATGTATTGTCATTGTAAAATGCGTGAATCACATTTCGTTAAGACTGGACATGAAGCTGCCTTTTGAGTTATGAAAACTCATTCTGTCAAAGCTGAAAGGAGCTCTGAAGGGACCTCATACTTTGCATATGTTGTACCATTGCCCCGGAGCAACATGATTCACTATGATAACTATTAGAAGGATGTAATGCTTTGGGAATGAAGATCAAGATGCGGTGGAACATTTCAACTACACACTTTATGTGCACACATAAACGCAAAGGAATAATGCCCTCTGCTATATACAATAATGGTACATGACACTGCAGACAAAACTTCCTCCAAAATGTTAACTTGTAAGTAAGTCAGGAGCAACAAACACAACACAGGGGTTAAAGAAACCAGGTCACTATGGACCACTGCAATATTTTCGAAAAATAAAACCAATTCCCGGGCCAAGGCTGTTGCCAATGCACACTCGTACTTTATTGTCACTGAAACAAGTAAGTCACAAAATCCCAAAAGTCCAAAGAATTAAAGTTATAACATTTTAGAATCTGTAAAAATAAGGCATCCCAGAAATGTTTTAGCACCATGGAACGCATTTTTTTATTTTCCAGGACTCCAGACCTTGACTTGATAAGCAGAATGCAATTTGGTTAGGATTGTTCCGATAACCATGAAATATTTAAAAAAAAATATTGATCGACCCAATCGACCGTAAACCAAAAAATCATGGGTCTTGGTTTAGTCATTTAGTGGTTGTGCAGGAGGTGAAACTATGGCCACACATAGCACTAACTAAATTAAAGTCATTAGCTGCCTTTGTGTCCTGGTGATGTTCAGGTCCATAATGAGGTCTGCAGAGCTTTCATGTCCCTCAGCAGCCTCAGATTCCTCTTGCTTCTCTCCCCTGGTCCAAGATTGCCTGGTCTGGCAGAGCGCCCTCTTGTGGACACCGTGGTAGTCACTCTCACCTCATTCCGATTGTTAAGCCTGGAAGTAGCCACCTTCTTTAACTTCTTCATCTAGAAGACAGACAAGGAACTTATCCTATACTTAGGATGCGTGTGATTGTGAAAACAACTGAATTGTGAATTTGTGTGCGGACGCTTACCTGTGTTTTGTGTTTGTAGAGCTTACTGATCTGATCTCCCTTTCGCTCCATTTTCAGCAGCAAACTCTCCTGCTCCCTCTGAAGTTCTCTTCTCTCCTGTTCAGACACGCTGTCCTTCAACTGCCTCATTAACTCCTCGTCTTCACTGCAACACACACACACGCACATAAACACAGAGTGATAAAACAATGACATCATCAATTCACTACCCATTGGAGCTCAGATGCAACAACACTCACAGGCTCATGAGTCGCAGCTCCTCCTGTAGAGCTTGCAGCAGATCTGAGAGCTCCTCCCCACAGGCAGAGGAGGACGAAGAGGAACTGTCAGAAGGCCTTACGGCCCCGTTACTGTTCGCATTGTCGGAGAGTACTTGGTTGTTGCAGAGATGTGGCTGGTGCCGCTTCAGGAGAGACAAAACGGACTGGACGTTAGCTCTGACCGAGTGGCTGCAGCCCACGGACTGGAAGCCAGGTGGGCAAAAGGGGGACAAACAGAGAAACAAAGACAACCTAGGTAAGTGCGGTGTTGAAAACGAAATACCATTTTATTCCAATGCTAGAAAATGCACAAAAGCCTATGTTACCGTTCCTGCAACGAAAGGCACGTCTCTGAGGCTCAGTCTGTAGTGTGGCTGTGTGTGTGACGAGTGCTGTGGCACACCTTTCTGAGGAGAGAAAATAGGCATACACAAAAGTAAGATCCACAGGAAGACGCAACTCTGTGAGAAGTGGGGTGCTTTTTTGGAGGAAGGAAATTGAGGAATACCGGTTACAGGTTGAATCCTGAATGCTCTGGTTACCTTTATATTGGACTTCTTGTTTTTGGACTCTTTGCTCGACAGGCAGGGTGACACTGACTGCAGCAGCATCCTGTTGGCCTCCAAACCTGTCTGCAGCTGAGGGAAGAGGAAGGAAAAAAAATCACTGGACAGGCACAAAGTGTTGCATAGCCTTGTCTGTAACAATTCATTTAGCTCTATCCTACGAAAATACAGGATTATTCTTCCTCTCAGCTATAATAAAGATTAAGTACTCTCAACCGTGTGTGCAAGGAAGAAAGTGGTAAACATACCTGAATGGCATTATCCTGGATGAGTTTTCTCTGGTGCTCCTCTTCCTGCAATTTCATCTCTAGCTCACGTATCTTTACCTGACATAATCAGACACAGTCATCTTTACTGTATTCTTCTACTTCGCACAGTGGACTGCATAAACTGGCAATATTTCTAGAAAAAATGCTCGGTCAACCTGTTGATGTGTGACTTTGAAATGAATATTTTGTCATTTGTTTTCTTATCAGGGGATCCTGAGCCGCAGACTGGGAACCATTGCTTTAGATTCGTGGATAATGACTGTTTTTTGGCTAAAATCTAAGACAGTTAGATGGGCATGGCATTCATGCAGCTCAGGATGTATAGTAAGTATAGGTTCTTATACCATATTGACATACAAATGAAATTGCACTCTGTTTTAATATGTACCTCAGCATTGTTCTGTGTGCGTGTGAGTCTGTGGTACTCCCGCTCCAGTCTCTCCAGCTTCTCGAGCTGGGCGTGCTCGGACACTGCTTCAGCCTGTCGATCGGCCATCTTGGCTGTATCCATGGAAGCCTGAGAGTTTGGGTGAACAATTATGAAAAATGTACACATATATGAACATCGGCTTTTTGAGCCTGAACTCCATACAACACTCTACTGTATATCACGTCAAATACGCTGGGTTCACCTGCTGTTGGACCAAGTTGGTCCTGTCTGCCTTGGCAGTGCGCAACATCCGCCTCATGTGATCCAGCTGTCGCTCCAGTTTCACACAGCGAGATTCGGCAGCAGCAAGGTGGGTGATCAGCACTGTGAGACGAAGTGCCCGGAAACAGGAAAAGATTAGGAGAAACAATAAAGAGAAACGGGGCAATAAATATATTTAACGGTGAACTAAGTCAGTTTATGATATTACCGTGATTATCTATTGGTCGTACACTGACCTTGGTTACAGTTGGCCGGGTCGCTCGTCACTCTTTCTCTGTCTGTCTGATAACTTGAGGGTCTCTGGGAGATGTTCTCTCTATGCTGATGACCACGGGATGTATCCTTGCCCACGGTTTGCAGACTGCGCTCTGCATGCCCCCTCTCCAGCTCTAACCTCCTGATCTTCTCCTGGAGGTTCCTCAAGGCAGATAAGATCGCTAAGCGCGCGCACACACACACGCACGCACGCACGCACGCACACACACACACACACACACACACACAAATAGAGTATAAGAGATTAGATTCAACAACGACGTATATGTATAATGGTAAATATTGATAAGCGTACAAACATACTAGGGAAATAATTACATACATTATGCAATAAGGATATGACCTGAAAGTTTGGTTGGAAGAGGTGGGCGGCCAAGAGGAGATAATGCAAAAAAGAGTGAATAGACATCAGTGAAGCGGAGACATTCAAGTAGGGCGGCATCATGTTGCGCGTGTAACCATGGAGCTCCGAAAACACCACAGTGCCTGAATGGGAACATTGAGAAAGGAATACACCCCGCACTAATGCAAACAACATGCAAAGCTGAGACCAACCTGTGCTGCTGGTCTCTGGGAATGCCTTGCTGGGTGATGACGGTCGCCACGTCTGATGTGTGCGTGCACGGGGTGTGTGGCGCGCCAGTGTGTTGATGAAGGGACGGTGAGCCGGGTACTCTTTATATGACGGCAGGGACAGGCTCTCAGCTCCCACTCCACTGGGTGGTGCAGGACGCAGCTCCTGCTGTAAGTGACAGGCTTATAAGATGAGCGTCACACACAACACAACCGTGGGTATATTTATTACATATATGTACACTATGGCAGTAAAGGAAATACTATCCTGGCCAATGAATTACGTATAGACAGTGAAACACCTATACTCGTGCTTTAACTGAACCAAGACTTCGGTCATGATTTGATTGTCGCGCTATTATCCTACACAGCACATTATTGTTATATTTCAGGACACTCTCAAAAACATCAGCTGCCCAAAATGATACAACCGCTGCGAGCCAGTAATGTCCTATAGCTAATACAAAGGGGGGTAAATAGGTTTTACTACAATTCATAGGTTAAATATGGTCAAAGCCAGTACCTTTTCCCGCGGAGCATCAGCAGCGGGTGTTTTTGTCTGAGTCTCCATTGAACCAAGCTGCTGCGCGTGTAGTGTACAAGGGAAGAAGCTATGCAAACTACTATGCGAACGTAAGTTTAAAATAAAAACTATAATGATGGTAAATGATCCCTAATGCGTCTGACAGCTTGTTGGCAAACCTGGTTTCCACAGCTGACGGTGCTAAACACGCCTGGTGGAAAGACAACAGACGACACGTCCCTGGGTTGCTCTGGAGAGGAGGTTCGAGTCTTTGTCTCAGGCCGGCCCGACGGCCGCGGCGCACGTACGCAGCACGGCAGTCCGCGTGGGAGGCAACGTGCCCTGCGTCTCTCTGTGAACAAAACAAACGCTACTCGCTGGCTAACCGGAAGTGTAGTTTTCGCTCCGCGGTGAGTCCTGGCTTCTGAGCGGCGATGCTTCAGTGCGAAACTGCAATAACCGTGAAGCACCTGTGAGCGCGCGGGAAGTGGGTTTGCAAGAGTTGCGGGGAATTTTACGACAACTTGTTCCGGTAGAGGGGGTAAGTGACATGTTGTTACTGTTGTAGCTGATAACAAACATATTTCAAATGCACATAAATATATATGAAAGTAAAACAAGTTGTCTTATAAAAACGTACTCGTTTGTGTTATCACATTAATGCATTAAACATGTGGTGAACGCTAATTTACCTTCCTCGTATTAACTGAACGTTAAGTACAGTAACGTGCTTCTGTTAGCCACTACCTAACTATCAGATGATTAGCTAGCTAATCCAGCAATATGCACGGATTTGTCTCTGTGACGCAGTTGACAATGTTGCTGCGTCTGAAATTGATCGTTCAATGACCAAGAGTAACTAAGGGCGAAGTGTGTTTTCTATAGGAAAAGCATTTTGCTGAGCACCTGGTGGAAGCAGACCCCCCCCCCCTCCCCCACATCATCATGTCATCTAAGAACACCTTGTAAGTCCGTTTAATGTGCTACTGTTTTAAAACAAGAGTGCACTTAGACTAATTGTTGATGTTTATATACAGGCCACATGAAATGCTGTCTAATGTGCTGGTGTGTTCATTAATTGAGAACAACCCAGTCAAAATGAGTTGCATTTCTTTTTGTGCTGGTTTTCAAGGGATGATGAGGATACCTTCAAGATTCTGATTGCTACAGATGTTCACCTCGGATACCTCGAGAAGGATGCAATCCGTGGCAATGACTCTTACAACACACTGGATGAGATTCTAAAATGTGCCAAGACAAATCAGGTAGAATCAATTTGATAGTCAACTTAAAACCCATGTATTGCTTTATCGGGATGTGCCTAAAATACACTGTTTCTGAGACCTTGGGACTTCTGTTTGCAGGTGGATTTAATCCTGCTGGGTGGAGATTTGTTCCATGACAACAAGCCAACCCGGAGATGCCTCCACAACTGCATCACTATGCTGAGGCGATACTGCATGGGAGATTCACCCATACAGTTCAACATCCTAAGTGACCAGACTGTCAACTTCAACACAACTCAGTCAGTTCCCCTGTCTATGTCTTCCCTTTCTGTCAGTGCTGTAGAATGAATGCTTTCTCATCATTGTTGTTGTTATTTATTTTATATGTTGATGTTATTGTAGGTTCCCCTGGGTGAACTATCAGGATGAAAACCTCAACATTTCTATTCCTGTGTTCAGCATTCATGGCAACCACGATGACCCAACTGGAGTAAGCTGCTTCAAGTATTACAGATGTTATTATAGCACACTGAAAGGATAACATGTATTTTTCGGTGTGTCCTTTATCTTTGTATTTGTTTGTGCATAATGTATGACGTATGATCTATTTCTTTCCCCAAGGCTGAAGGTTTGTGTGCACTGGATCTGCTTAGTGCCTCAGGTCTTGTAAATCACTTCGGTCACTCCCAGTCAGTGGAGAGGATAGAGATTAGTCCCATCCTCATGCAGAAAGGCACAACTAAACTGGCCTTATATGGTCTTGGTTGGTATTCAATTTGGATAATCTTCTCTGTATTCCAAGTTTAGATTAAAAAGTGTTCATTAAAAATAAATTGTGCTTGTCATTGTTTGCATATAGGTTCTATTCCGGATGAGCGATTGTACAGGATGTTTGTCAACAACCAGGTAACAATGCTTCGCCCCAAAGAAGACCAAGACGAGTGGTTTAACCTCTTCACCATTCACCAGAACAGGTTTGTGTAAATTGAAGTCATAGCATCTTTGCACCTTTGCACAAGTAACCCAAAACTATTACACCTACAGAAGTTAACCGTTTAACAAAATAATCCCAAATGAGAATGCCAGGTCTGTGTTGGGATAGAAATCTTATGACAAATAAAAAAAATAAAGGCCTTTGTTTTGTTTTTACTTTCCAATGTGCGTGTTCTGACTAGGAGCAAGCACGGCCCCACAAACTACATTCCCGAGCAGTTCCTGGACGACTTTCTCGACCTAGTGGTGTGGGGTCATGAGCACGAGTGTTTGATAACGCCAACTCGGAACGAACAGCAGCTCTTCTATGTGACCCAGCCTGGCAGCTCCGTTGCGACCTCCCTGTCCCCTGGCGAGGCTGCCAAGAAGTACATATAAACAAACGCACGGAGTGAATGATATACTCCCACATTCTAAATGTGTATGGTGATGTCATTCGATACTGTAGCTACGGCGAACCATTGTCTGTGTACACCTAGGCACATAGGGCTGCTGAAAGTCAAGGGGCGTAAGATGAGCATGCAAAAGATCCTCCTGAAGACTGTGCGTCAGTTCTTCATCCAAGACGTGGTGCTGGCCGACTACGAGGACCTCTTCTCACCCGATACCCCCCAGGTCACCAAGAGGGTGGAGGACTTGTGCTATGCAAAGGTAACCCTAAAGCTGTCATCAGACACGAGGAGACTAATATGTGTTGTATATGCTTCAGTCATTTTACCCTAAACCTTCCTCTTTTCTCTCTGCTTTCCTGTAGGTCACCGAGATGTTAGAGGAAGCTGAGAGAGAAAGACTTGGATGTCCACTCACCCCAGAGAAACCACTTATCCGTCTGAGGGTAAGTCGGACACGGACGCAGCAAAGTCTCCACACCTTCGGGTTGACAGTTCATTTAAATTCTTCAACCGCATTGCTTTGCCCAGGTGGACTACAGTGGAGGCTTTGAGACATTTAACACGTCTCGCTTCAGTCAGAAATTTGTGGACCGCGTGGCCAACCCAAAAGACATCATTCATTTCCTCAGGCACCGTGAGCAAAAGGAGAGCATCAAAGGTGTGTAGGGACAAAGTACGCGGCTATAGACCTACCGTATATAACATAAGACAAGTGCACACTGATCTCTGTCATGCTTCAGACTTTGTGCATTTTCAGATGAAGTCAACGTGGACTACAGCAAGCTGTTAAGAACCGCAGCAGTGGAGGGACTGAGGGTGGAGGACATGGTTAAACAGTACTTTGAGGCGGCTGAGCAGGTACTGTGCTGAAATGCATTTATTAGTTGCATTCAAACACTGACAGGGTGTCACAACACATCATTCAATAAACGAATCCGTGCAAGACTGTCCCAATATCAGATTTTCCATGAAGTGATCTCGGGGCAAAAAATAATTCTCTAAACGCACCTCACATACCCTCACAGACCCTGCAGCTGTCCCTGCTGACTGAGCAGGGCATGGGCAAGGCCATTCAGGAGTTTGTAGACAAGGATGAGAAAGATGCCATCCAGGAGCTGATCACGTATCAGCTAGAGAAGACACAACGCCATCTCCAGGCCAGAGGAGTAACTACGGAACAGGATATAGATAAAGAGGTAAGGCGGTGGAAGTTGCACAAAGGACTCCAATGTTCTTTAATTACAGACTTTATCGCTCAGCACCTCTTAAATATATTCACAGCTCAGACTATTCAGAGAGTCCAAAAAGAACACGACGGAGGAGGAGAATGAAATCCAAGAGGTCAGAGTGTAGAATTCACCCGTTCCTGACATTGTGCCTCTGCTGTTATGTCTCACTGTTTGTTTCTTTCTCAGGCAATCAGCAGAGCCAAAGCTCACCGGCTGGAACGTGGTGATGAGCCTTTAGACCCAGATTTAGCCAGGGAATTCGCGGATGTCGCCATGGACTCGGACGAGGGCTCGTCCCCACTGCCGCCGCCCACTCGAGGCCGGGGGCGAGGGGCCAGGGGGCGGGGTGGCCGGGGCCGGGGGAGAGGTGAGTGATCCTTTGAAGCCGGCAGCTGCCGCTATTGTATGTCATTGCAGGTGACATTTTTAATTGTATACTCAGGATTTAAAGGAGGGCATGAGCTATTAGTCACTGGGGGTAGATCAAAAAAAAATGGATTCTACGCATGAATGAATCAGTGTGCCACAGTTTTCCATCTGTTCCCTCAGGTACAACTGCCGCTGAACCAAAGCCAGCCGCCCGGGGTCGTTCCCAGAAATCCACGACAAAAACCCAGAGCAGAAGCATCATGCAAGGTGAGAATGCGAAATATATGTCGGACAGAGATATGACAGAACATTCTTTGAATAACAGAAAACATTGTGTCGATTCTCTTTGGTAACGCCTTTCGTGCTCCTCATCGTTGAATTCCTTGCTTTCCCCTCGACTCCTCCTTTAATGTCTCCCCGCTCTGCTTTGCCCCTCATCCTTCAGCATTTCAAGCTCCTTCCCAAAAATCCTCTTGGACAGGAGTCACCAAAGAAGAAGTAAGTTAAACGACCACATGCACTCAGTGAAGACAATCACCACTGTATTTGCAATGTCAATTCTCGCCTTTATCCATCTTTAGATGACCATTGATGACTCAGACGAAGATATCCCTGTCATGAAACCCACCAGACCGCCTCCGAGGTATAATTATGTGTGGTGGGGCAGAAAGAAATGTTGTGACGTACATACATTTCCTTCTTTCATTCCCCCCAGCAGCCTCATTATTTTATATTTTTTCCTTATCACAGAGCAGCAACGGCATCATCGTCATCATCCTTCACCAAGTACAGCTCTCAGAGCCAGTCATCTAAAGGCGTTGCATTTGATGACAGTGATGATGATGAAGATGAGGTAAGGATGTGGTCACATGATGCGAAGTGGCAGTCGATGGTTTGCCGTGAAGTGAAACACATTGAATTCCTGATCTTTTATTTATTTCTCTTGAGAAAAAGTAAACCCCTTACTTAATATAACATCACCTGTATTATATTGTCTCATTATGCATATCTATTTTCCGTGGAAAACGCTTTATAATGTTTCCTGTCCTCATCCATTTTTGTTTCTCGATTCAGGATAACCCATTCAAAGGCCCCAGGCACCATTCCCGGAAATAACCCCAAGTCCATCTATTGCGTAAAGTCCAATATTGGTCATTGGGAGGCGGGTTGCTCCAGTTGTTGTTCTGAAGGACTGCAAACTACATGTTTCTATTTTCTCAGTAATCAAATCATCCTTCTGTTCACAATATATAATTAGATGTATAATAATAACAATGTAGGATGCTATGTTTACGGTTAGAGGTTGCATCGAATTTACATACGCTACTCTGATATTCAGGAATAATAATAAAAAAAAAAAACTGAAGTATGTTTTGTCATACGTTTTGCGTATACGAGTAAATTACTTCAATCCACCACAGGGGGTGGTATGAGAAAGCCCAAGGCTCAGGGGGGCAGTGGGGTATAATTTTATTTTATTGTTGTCAAAAATGTGAAGGTCCATTGCATTTATCCAAATAAGGATTCAACCAAGATGCTTCAAAGCTATTCGTATATTTGAGATGTCTAACCAAATCAAAGTGTGACTTTACGGTACCATCCTTCTACAGGTGCAAATTTGCTTTCTTTACACATCATATAACGGCTTACATTCATTCTGCTCCCTGTAGTTTCGTTTTTTTTGTCATCATAGGTCATTTCATTGCATTTACTTGCAAACAATATCAAATTAGTTGAGCCATGGCCAAGTTAAAGAAAAAAGTCTTTATTATATTTACAACATATTTACAGGTAAATAAAATCCACACGTACCCTATATACAATCCAATGTGCCATATTGTGTGCAAACCTTGGAAAGAAAACTAATATCCAGACATTTAATCAAAGGGTACACTACAATACGTTACTATTATTTAGTTAAGAATTGCCAATTAAAGCATATTCAGTTAAGCTCTCTATAGACCAGAGAATGGTAAATGTACAAATACAGCTTGGCTTCCGCCACAAATGGAATGATTGTTTTAAAAATAAATGTTGGGGTTTTCTGCCTGAGTGCCCGAATAAGTACAATTAAACCACGCTTCCTGTTTCGCTTCCGGATATTTTTGAAGTTTACATTGAGCTGTTCGAGCAAGAATAGGGAAACCACCACCTTGAATTTTGTATATGGTGTGAGCTTTCTGAAGGCACTCTGAGACGGCGTGAAGGCACATGGAGCACACAACAGTGTTGGTTTAGAGTCGTCAGTGCACGATTACGCTGAACTTCTCTCACACGGTAAGGTCAAGCGGTAACCACGCCGAGGTGGGAAACAAACGCAGCTGTGCTGTTAAAAGAAAAAAAAAAAAAAAAAAGAAGCAAATCCCCCTTTAATAGGGACGTGGATCAGATCAACTGAATCGGCACCATAAGTACACAACGATGATTGGAATGGTGACATTCACCTGAGGCGTCACACTTAATTTCTGCTGACATCTCTTCACCCAACAGTTTACCCCAGGAACCCTCGTGGCACATATTCACAACCAAAATCTCGGTTATGTCTGAGGACTACCGGTCAGATAAGTGTGCCAGTTTGAGATTATTTTTTGAATTTGACAAAATAAGTTCGTACCAGGACCGGGGGCTATGAAGACCTTATACTGACCAGCAACAGACGGCTACATAGATATACTCGTTCCCTGAGCCGAGAACCTGAAATGGCACAAACGACGCCTGCAATAAGTTTGTGTGAAACGTGAGTTTTGGTTTGTGCGCGCGCGCGCGCGTGTGTGTGTGTGTGTATACAAGTGCGTTTTTTTTTTTTGGGGGGTTTTTGCTTACAGCCGTGATATCGGTTCATCTGTATAATTGCTGAAATGCATCTCCAACTTCCCATTTCTCATCGTCTCTCTCACGTCCGCAGTTCACCGCACCGATCTTTTGCCTTTTTAAGTCTCAGGTGGTCCGAGGTGGCCTGGACCGGAGTCACGAGGCGGCCGCCGGGCTCAGGGGTTTCTCTGCAAAGGGGGGGAGGAAAACTGTTTGTTCCCAGTATCTCGCACGTTCGCGTGAACAATGCATTGATTTCAGTCTAGGATCGTAGCTTTTATCAGGGCTATAGTTGTACTCAGTGGTTTCTAATCACAACCCCAGCCCCTAAGTGAAAATCGATTTTTTTTTTGTGATGAGATTTCCTATCCTAACTCATCATATGGTTTTCAATCTGTCGCTATTAGTGCACCTATTATGAGTTTTTATGCTGTAAGCCGGGAGAAGGCCAACGCGTTTTCTGTGTTCCTTACCTCCATGACTGTGTGAATCCAGTCAAGCATTTCTTCCACGTTGCAGTAGACCCCTGGCCTTTTCTCCCGGGCGCAGCCCACTCCCCAGCTCACCACTCCTACCAGATGCCACCTAGCGGAGGTGAAGTGCACCAGGGGACCCCCGCTGTCCCCCTGGCATTCAAAACAGAACATTTATTATCCCGTTTAGTCACGTTTCAATTATTTGCCAGAAGGAGAACATCCATTTTTTTTTATCTTGAAACTAATAATGAACTACAGGCCTACCCACAGCTCTACAAAGGGAGATGGATCCATTTTAAAAGACACTATACGTGTGGGTGTACTTTTTATTGTTATTTCTTGTTTGAAATTCCGTTCTGATTAGATACCTGGCAAGCGTCCACCTTCCCCGTCATGAAACCGGCACAGAGCATCCTTTGGGTCACGGCACTGCCGTACACTGAGGCACTGGAGCACACGCTCTGGTCTATCAGAGGGATGTTGGCCTTCTGAAGCGAAGGGGAAACCTTGCCTGGTGGCACGAGAGGGAGACGGCAAGAACTGATGGCGCTTACTTTCCAAGGGAGTGTGTGTGTGTGTGTGTGTGTGGGTTGGGGGATTTCTCACCATTTTCCTCCTGATATCCCCAGCCGGTCACAGTCATGGGAGCTCCGGCCGCGAGGCCGAAGGCTTTAGGAGGGAGGCAAACCGGTCTGCGGGCATCTGGAAAATCAGATAAGTAGTGTTCACTCTAACAATTTGAAGTTATTTGGCCCTTTTTTTTTTTTTTTTTTAATCTATGTACTTTTCACATGCTTTAAGAGGGACAGCCAATGCTATTAGGTGACTCAGAGCTATAGTGACGAGCACGCTCTTCGGCATACGCTCCGCTAGAGGGCGACAGAGTGGGTTATTCTCCGCTCCTACCTTTATCACCACCGATCAGGCTGAAAGTCAGCCAAAGACGAAGAAATGTGCCAGTCTGCGAGGTGCAGTGATTTCGGTTTGGTGCACCAATGTGACGATTCAAGTGTACCCTCACCTCCCACTGCGATGGGGCTGCTGAGTCTCATCAGGGCAATGTCGTGGTCGTTTCGAGCCGAGTCGTATTCTCCGTTCACGATGATCCTGTCCACATAGGAGCCCCCCAGTGTGCCCATGAAGGTCCGGCCCGTCACCACTCTCCAGCGACTCAGCTCCTTCTTGCTGCTGCGGGTCCCAACACACAACAGAGCCAGGAGGAAAGTGTGAGCAATGCTTCGTTTATCGGCCGTCCTTCGCGGGAGATTGGTGGAGTAACACGTGGGAGCAGCACTGACCCTGTGAAGCAGTGGGCGGCCGTGACCACCCACTGCGGGGCCACCAGCGAACCTCCGCACGTGTGTTGCCCTCCCTGCTGCAGGCTGACCTGCCACGGCCAGTCCTCGATGAGGGCCTCGGTGCCCCCGACAATGCGGTCCTGGATGCCCACGTCTCCACAACCTGACGCACAGGCGGTTGTGATGGCGTTATTTTAGTGATCATTATTGCAATTTTTTTTTTTTTCCAAAAACTAAGTGTCAGGGTTAGAGTCTAGTTTCTTATGACAGCTGCTCTGTCATAAGTTGCCAAGAAAGATTTGCGGACACGTTTGGGCCTGTTGGTGCGAAACCGGTCAGGCAGCCATGTCATTTCCCACCAATGAGCGACACTCTGCCTTGTTGACAACCCTACTAACGGTGCTTGTTGTTTGACAGTGGAGCCTTTTTTTTTTCTTTCTAAAAATAGACCTCACCTGAACAGGACAAGGATATCACCGAACCGGATCTGCATACAGTGCTGTTGGAAGAAAAGAGCCATTCGTGAGTCAAACAGGCATTACAAAGAGTCACTCAAATGTTGACCTACATTCACCCTCCTGTCCGAACTCCTTTCCAAGTTTCTGGGGGGGCGGGGGATAAGGCGAGAGAGAGAACAAAAACTTTGGGGATTTTTTTTTGTGTGTGTCTTTTAGGAAGAGAAACTGAGAAAAGAATCCTTCTCTCTGTCCAGGAGACGTATAAAAGGGAAGAGTGCACGGAGCACAAATGAAAAGCTGACGCAAAGGATAAAAGTAAAATTTATGCGTCAAACACCGGTTTGAGAAATACGGAAGTGATACAAACGTTTCGGAAAAAAAAAAAAGAAAAAGGGGGGGAAAGTGTTCATCTCACCGGTCAATGGTAGCCTGGTGTATGGGGGCGGTTTTGGTCTTGGTTCTGATGGCTGTGAACGGTCCGTTTTGGAGGGAAGGCGTTAACGTGTTCACGGGAACAATGGTGCTCCGAGGTTTGCTGTTGGGAACAGAAGAAGGGGCAAACGCAGGTTTTTATTTCCTGCCGAGTATCCCCTTTCGGTAAACGTCTCGTCCCCGGCGCGGGCCTCAAACTCACGACGTGTATCCCAGTTGTTTGCACGCCGTCTGCGTGTGCTGCTCGGCCCAGTCGTCACTGCACACGCTCCTCCAACCGGAGCCGGGACTGTACACCTGCAGGACATGCTTCCCGGTCACGAGGCGCACTGCGGGGAGAGGAGTCCGTTTTGCAGGCTGTTATTGCGTCTGCGATGGAAGCGAGGGCGGGCGCTGGCGCCTTTCGTTGGTTTTACCTGGATAGGTGGCGTTGGTGGTAAAGCTGGACAAACAGGTCAGCTCGTCCTCTCCTCCGCTACAGTCGTCCTTCCCGTCGCAGGTTTTGTCCAATTCGATGAACTTCAGCGAACGTTTGCAGAAGAAGTATTTGCTCTCAATGAGCCGCGTGACTGGGTGGAGGCGGAACAACAAGAGGAGAGTTTGGATTGCCATTCGTTTTTCTTGGCTAATACGAACTCTAAGGGATGGAACTGAATCGTGTTGAATTATAGGTTTGTTTTAATATACATGTGTGTATGTTTATCCAGTGTGTATCCTGTTTGGCCGGTGATGGTGTATTTTATGGGTCACGTCATTTGGGGGAAGGGAGTCGAAGCGGACAACTGTGACTCACTGAAATAGGCGGCGGTGGCCAATATGCCCAGCAACACCACGACTGTGAGGATGGTCAGCAACACTCTCTTCCTCTTGGCCGCCTTGTCCTTCTGAGTCCTTGGAGCCTTCATGGGCTTTCTGTGGCGGCCTGGCCGTGGGACCACTTTGGAGAGGAAGAGGGTGAGAAAGAAAACCAAAACCAACAAATAGAAAGAGAAAAGAAACGGGGGGGGGAATTGAAAGAAAAGCGAGACGAGAGATTTGGAAACCGCAGAGCAAGTGGAAAGAGAGAGTGAGAGAGAGAGAGAGAGAGAGAGAGAGAGAACGGGAAGAGAAAATTAGTCGTGGGCAAATATGCGGTGTGTCTCGAATGCGCTGCAGTGCTGTGCCACGCTAAAGTTTTCCAACTCTCTATGGTAACACAAATCCAAAAGCAGCCTACCTGCCAGCCTGGGGTTCAATGGCCTGGTGCTATCCTCTGGTAACGGGTTGATTGCCTTGGGGGGGGGGGGGGGGGAAAGCAATAGAGATGCATCAGACGAGGAATGAGATGAGCACAGGTGTCAAAGCAGCAGTGTGCATAAAATTGCTCGAGGAAATGCCCACTGTGTGTGTGTGTGTGTGTGTGTGTGTGCCCGTGCCCGTGCCCGTGCCCGTGCCCGTGCGCCTGCCTGGGAGGAAATACAGGTTTGTAATCGGGTCAGTCCAATTGTCCACCCAATTATCTGCGCCTACACAGTATCTTTGCACGAAAACGTTGGCCTTTTCGATTTGCAAGTATTTGCTCAAACATATGTGAGCATAAAAAATAAATAAAAATCCATCCGGCTGCAAAGCGTGGCCACGTGTAACACAGGATGCGTGATACGGAACATAGCGTCCCCCTGCGACTTGTCACATTACACCCCTGTTATCTCCGCCCCTTTGCATAGTCCGGCCACTCCATGTGCTGCGGGCGGTTCCCATGATTCGTTCTAAATCTCCCACGCCCACGCCACTGAGTGTACACTCTGGCGGGCATTAGTGTGATGGGCTACGTTGGGACTGCAGGGTCATCCGTTTCGAGGCGACTGATATTGTGGAGAAAGAACGCGCTGTAATATTCCCCGGGTGGCATCGCAGAACGGCGTGGCTGCCCTTCCGCCACGGTGGCCAGGTGGCTGAAGCCCGGTGCGATTGAATTATTCTTGAGCCGTGCAGCATAAAGTACATTTCATTCTGTATTGTGTGTGTGTGTAGGGTGTTACGGGGCAAGTTACAGGACAAATGAGTTATTTCCCAGTTCAGTGTGCAGGATCCTCTCAAGCTGAGGTTGCCCATACTTTCTGCTTTCCAAAGTCTTTGTACAGTTTTCTGCTTAGCTTCTCCCCCCCCCCCCCCCCCCCCCCCCCCCCCACCACCACCACCTGTTTCCTGCCCTCCAGGGTCGCCAAACCACTGCTCTGAGGGATCCACCTCACGATGGTGGGCTGGCTTCAAAGAACTGAGGCCTGCATCGAGTGAGTAGCCTCACTCTGCTCTCCACTTCCAATGTTTATCACTGGGGAGTTGCCTTCTACAGGGCAGTGTGTAAACACAGGTGCTTACCTGCAACCAGTGGGCCTATCTTTGGGCTTTTGTCTTCGGATCAAACAATGAACAACATTTGAAAAATGTCTCCTTTGAGTCCGCGTAGTTATGCCTGTCCTTTCCCAACGGAATATATATATATATATATATGTGTGTGTGTGTGTGTGTGTGTGTGTGTGTGTGACCAAATTAAATGTGAACCTAATCAGGATAATATTTCATTCAAATTGCACCTCTAATGTGATTTTTCCACTCATACGTGTGATCTGTTGGGACTTTTAACAAACGGTAGCAGTAGATGTGGTTATTTAGTATAAGAGACATGTTTACCACTCAAACTAGAAATCTCAAAAACAAACAGTCGGTCCATTTGAATCCAACCCCGCAAACGCCGAGCAGATTTACTTTACTGCTTCTTTTCCACGCTTACCATGAGCTGGAAGTTGGGCCTCTGCAATGGCACTACAGGCGAGGAGATTGTGGAGCAGATAGAGAAGCCACGTCCTGTGACAGGCTCACTCAGAGGCTCTCTGATTCATAAATAGTGTCCTCTTAGCTGGGTGGCTACTGTTTGCCACTGAAGCGCTTTTGGTTGCGGGGATGAGCTGGCTCACGGCATGAGGTCAGCGAGCCATGGAGGAACTGATCAAACACTTCCAGTGGGTAAGGCGCCTCCCTTTTGGATTTAGCGCAGACGTACGTCACATGTGATCGCGGAGGCTGCAGAGCCTCTGGGCCGGGTAATTGTCTTTTTTGTGGCCCCTCGCGGGCAGTTTGCCTCCTCCGCTGTTGAGTTACGTCACAAATCTTAAAAAGTAACGAGCTTCCAGTGTGCTGTCCGGCCGTTAGTGTAGGCCAGCCCTGATGTGGTTAAATGAGTCCCACCAGTTGGCATGCATTGAACCGCCTGCGGTAGGGAATTGTGGGATACGGAGTGCTGCATGGTTTAAGTGTAGTCCATCCTCACCCACTCTGACGGATCATTCACTCTCTTTAAACATTGACTGTGTCCGATTTAAAACACCCACTGTGCTCTTTAAAACAATGAAGTGTCACACACACTCCCCATAATAGGCTGCAGTGATTGGATTTGTTTTAAACAGAAGCTTTACTGGTAATTAAAGTTCGCTACCATCTCAAAAATAGCTTCATGTCACCACACTTGAATATAGAAAAAAAAATAAAAAGATTTACCTGGTGGACAGCGGTTTTCCGATCGTTATTCCGTTATTTACTCTTTGATGACCTACACACACTGGGGAAATCCGTGGATACTCTTCTCTGAATTCCACTTCTGCATTTAAGTTTCAGGTAAATTCCTCCGCGTGCATATATCTGGACCACCAGGCCGTTAATTTGGTTAAAGGAGTTTTTTTTTTTTTCAAATCAATCAACCTTGAGGCAAAAGGGGTGAAAATATTGATTGATGGCTCTTGTCAGTCAAACACAGACCAAGCAAAGTGTGTCCATACGGAGAGAATTGCGAAGAATGTCGTCGGACAGGTGTTTTCTGTTTCTGGGAGCTCAATTTACCCCCGTTATGAATCGGCTTTGTTGGCTATTATAGAATTTTCAAAAAGTCATGAAAAGCTGCATGCGTCAGAGATCCCGTTCTTTTTTTTTGTGTCGCTCTTTGCTCCACATGTTGTGACGTGAAATCATTCTCAGCTTTCCCTTTACATTGAAATGAGGAATGTTTCACGTGTGCGCATCAAGCCTTGCAGCACTCTGCTATGTAACATGAGAATCGGATTCACTCATGGCATAGTTTAAAATAATGAGTTTATGTAATAGAATGTAAGGCAATTCTGGAAAAATCCCGGTTTTCTCCACCCCTCCAAAAGACAGAAACCTGGTTTTCAAGAGCACATTTATTTCATTCGCTTAAAATGAATACAATATGGACCGGAATACAAAACCTTAAATAATAGTTTGAAATATAGTTTGGTATCATACTTATAATAATGATCCCTCGATGCGAATGAATCATTTGTTTCTTTTTTCGACATAAGCAGATAAGAAAACGCCACCTCAGGAGAGCCACACGATTATCACCGATGCCTAGCTGGCCGGAAAGTCCAGGCCGCCATCGTCACCTGACGTGTGCCTGGCTTCAAAAAAGCGAGATGACTGAAACAGCCAAAAAAAACAGGGTGAGGTCCAACGAACCCGGGAAACCCAAAGATGTCAACAGGATGTCATGTTCGTCGAGAATGGACAAACGCGTGCCTGTAAATACAGGTTGGGTTTGGCCAAATCATGCCGCACAGGACGGTGACTAATGAGAAGCAGAAATGTTATGATTAACATGACTAAGCTAAAAACTGGTTTACGAGCCGCGGCCGGGTTGGAGAGCAGTTCGGCGGCAGCGGGCGCGCGCGATCATGTCTCCCTGTTATTTCTGCCTGAACCGATAACCTGTTCAACCTGTTTTTTTTCCGTCAACTTGACCCAAGTTTCCGTCCAGTGGGAGCCGCTACCCGCGCCGGCAGAATATCATGGCCGCCCGTGACAAGTAAAAGCCGGGACAATGGCAAAGCTTTGGTTCGAAAACACGCTGCTGCCCTTCGCTGCTCCTCGGCGGTTGTTGGATTGCGCTCCGGAAGGCCCGTTGAGAAGCTACGCGTGACACGCACGGGCGACTTTTGATCGCGGGCGGTGAGCTGGACCCGGGCTGCGCGCACGTGTTTGGATATTAAGTACAACTAAGTTTATCTCTCGGAGCAAAGGTGCACGCTTTAGAGTGTGTGGGCCGCGTTGAAATTGCATCACGCAGTTAAAAAGGAATAAATATTGGGCCATAGCCACGCGCACAGACACAAGAGAGCGTGCCGTCTCAATTGAGTAACATTTGCATACATGCAAAACGTGGCTGCTGCTCAGAGCCGGCAGCAAAGGCTCGGAAGCTCGCCACAGCGTGCCCTTGTCCAGCGGCGCGACAGCAAACCTTGTTCTCGGAACTGACAGAGGTCACGTCGGTCCGGTGACCTGATACCTCCTCTCGCCCGGGCGGCTCCTGCGGCCAGTGGCACTCACCCACATGATGTAGATGCGTGTCCTGTTCAGGCCAGGCTGCTCCACATCTGACAGGCAGCACGCAGTCAAAGCACGGCCCTCCCTTCCTGGAGGTGGGACTCCCCCGCAAACTCACTGTCCCGGGCGTCTGTGTGTCCGCCGCACTCCCTCGCCTGCTCCGCTGGCTTCAACTGTGAGACCCGTGGGTTCTGATTCAGCCCCCTCTCTCTCTCTCTCTCTCTCTCTCTCTCTCTCTCTCTCTCTCTCTCTCTCTCTCTCTCTCTCTCTCTCTCTCTCTCTCTCTCTCTCTTTCTCCCCCCTCTTTCCTTCCTATAGCCTTGTAACTGAATCTGGCCTAAAGGGCGCCTTACTTGCCCCCTCTCTGGTACCCCGCGGCTCTAACATGGACTGCTCCCGCCTGGCTCTGGGTCGCGTCGCTCCGCAGATTCAGGCAGCTGCTTCTTTTTTGGATAACCAAGCCCTAAAGTGACACTACAAAACCCAACCGAAGTATTCCAGGTAACCTGACACCTGAACCGTCCTCTCCCTCCCTCTTTCCCTCCCCGTGTACCTTCCCTGAAGCTTCGACCCTCCTCCCACACATCCGCCCACTCCAAACGTTCTTCACCTCTCTGGACAAAATAAAAGCATACACACAATATCTATATATGTTTTAAGCCCCCCCCCCCTTTTGTGTCCGTCTCCTGAGCTCCCCTCCTTGGTGTCCCTCTTTGCCTCTCAGGTTCTAGCCAAACGCACACTCACACAGCCAAACCATATGGGAAGTTAAAAGTACGTGCAGATACGCACACAAACCCAGGCACAGCATGAAATGAACTGTTGGGTGAGTGTGTGTGTGTGTGTGTGTCCACTAACTTGCCCTGCGGCTAAGGCGTGTCATTTCTCCGAGGTTGTTGTTTTGACAGCATAATGAGACGTCAGAAGGTATCACACCCCGACTGACATGCTCTAAAGAAAGCCAAATATCCAACATTGGGTATCAGCGATATATATTTTTCCAATGTGTATTCGCGCTACTCCGTGTTCAATGATGTATGAGAACGTCACGTCGGGAAATCTTCTTTCTGTGGCTTCCCGCAGTCGCTGCCGCACAAAAGACAACGCTATGACCTGCTCTTAGCTGCGTGAAACAAAACCCAACTTGTTTTGACACTGACTTGTTTGTGGCCACAAGCGAAACAGCCTGTTGAATACCAAGCGGCGCATTTTTGGTTTTGGCCGTTTAACGTTTTTGAAAATGGGATACACGTGACGACGTCTCACCTGGTCCGTGCTTGTCCCAAGCGCGCTACGGGAAACTGAGCCCCCCGGCTTGCGGGAGTGCGGGTAGAGAAGAAAGGATGAGACAGAAGGATGTTTGCCTGGGGAGAAAGGGCCATCGTTACGGAAAGCAGCTGGTTGCGGCGCCTGAACCTGGACCGTTAAATGCAGGGAACCTTAAAGCTTCGTCTCAACTCTTCCTCGCGGAGGCCACGTCTGGGCTTGTGAGAATAAGACATGTCAAAGGGGTAGACTTGATGCGTTAATGTGTCCAGAGTGAGGAGGGTAGGTACAGTACATGCAGTTCACGCTCCAGGCATAAAGATTGCTGACGGGATCAGTTTGAGGCTGAATCGGGCACTATTGACCTCTGGTCCCCTCCCGGTTATTCAGCTTGCCATAAAACTGTGACCTCCTTCCGTGTGTCTGTCCGCCCGGCCGAGCTTAGGTAAAGTGGGTTTCATAAAGGGATCTGCTTTCATTGCACTTTTTTACGTACAATAAATCTCCCACTCTGTAAATCGCATGAACATTGAGCGGTCATAATGTTTATCCCGTCCGACGGGCTGACGTGGTTGGACAAAAGGTTGGGGGGGAAACAAAAATCAATCAAATATTTGCACAGACTGTGACGGAGAAGGTGAGAGCCAGGCCGCAGGAGCCGGTCAATCGTGTGTTCACCCTTGTTTGACTTTACGGTTGTATTGTTCCGCTGCGCATTCGTTTCGCTCCCGAACCCGTCTGCTCCCGTAGCGACAGCGGTCCACGTCAGGCAGAGGAAAATCATTCACTCGTGATTTCTCGGCCAGTGAACACGATGTGGGCTGCGAAAGCACAGCGGTGCTCTTTGGGAAACTGGGACTGTCTTCATGCTCGAGAACAACGCTGCCGACCTGCTGGACCGCTCAGTACAGATGGTTTACATATTAACAGAATGCTGTCAGGGCTATTGCTATTTTGTGATTATTTATTTTTTTACCATTACTTATGATAGTATTTATTATGGTCTATGCGGAGACCAGCTTGGAGCAGGGCAAAAAGGGAAATGGACACACTTTAGATTGAGCCCTTCGGAACATTTGGCTTTCAACGCTACCAAGGCCCCGGACAGCACAGATTGAAACATTTCCTTTAAAGCATAACGCATCCTTATCAGACATGTTTATGATGACTTAAATAGAAATGGCTCAAAGGTCCTTTGCTCTGTTGCCTCCGTTTCTGCTGCTATAAGTCTCACACACACACACACACACACACACACACCGTTATTGTATGGCACAAAACACACCCTGGGCGTAGGAAAAAATTTGACTTTTAAAAAAACCAAAAAACAAAAGGAAAAATCACACCGATACACAGATATAGATATATTTATCCTCACACTACTGCACACGCTTTACTCTCACCTGTGAAGCAGCTGTCAGTAACGGTCAGGAGACGGAGCCGAAGGGTGGGATGACAGAAAATAGTATTCCCAGTCCGTGAATTGCAACACATTTCTCTGAGGATTTTCTCAACCTACCTTCATTGTTTCAACAGGGGCCACTGCCCTCTGTGGCAAACATCTCTCTCTCTCTCTCTCTCTCTCTCTCTCGCTCTCTCTTTCTCTCGCTCTCCCTCCCCTCCCCCCACCTCAATTGAGCACCACAGCCATTACACCACCCTCAGCCCGCTCAGGTGTGGATTTTGTGAAACTTGATAAGAAACTATTCAGAAGTTTGGGGAAGTGCAGCTAAAAAAAAATAAACTCGTTTTTCGTTAACACCTTCCCTTTTCATGTTCCCTGGACTCCACACCATGTATGTTGGCCATTTGTTATGTTTGTTTGTTGTCCGAGACAGGCAACAAAAGAAAAGGAAGAGGGAAATAAAAAATATTTCAAAGACGTTCCCGAAACAAACACGAGTCCCATGAGCCATTGCGTCATATCACTAGGCCTTCAAAACACTTTACTGTGGGTATTATGGTGTGATAGATGATATCATCACTGAGAAGGCCTTTTGCGGAACGATTCAGAATGGAACTATTATAATGATGATGACTGTGAAAAATCACTCTCACATTTCGTTGTCATATGATGGTATGATTAAATGATTTCCTTTATTGTACATTCACACCCCCGCCCCCCATCCCAATGCCCAAAATATAAAGATGCAAATCTTGTGACTCACGTTTGGCAGTTGAAGTCGCAGTGTTCTCGGGTTTAATGAGGAAAGTCTGGGCTGATAACATCTTGGGGAGGAGTGGTTGCCTTTCTAAGAAGTAATGGGGTTTATCCATGACACAGCAGTGCGATCCAGTGTTTAGACAACGACAACGAAGGCCATCTTATCTTATTTAAAGCATGAGTTAGACCACCTGTTGTTTCAATCAGCGTTCAAGTGTGTGGTGGACAAAACCTTTTTTTTTTTGGCTTCTGGTATGTTAATACCATTACTCCGCGATCCAAATGGTTGGAATGTTTGTTGGAGTGAATTCGTACGAATAATTATCACAGTACTAGGAATGACAAAGTTAAGAACGGCTATTTCCTGACGCACATTAATTCGGTGCTGGATGAGTAATTCTTCCCAGATGTGCCAAATATGATGTAGTGATTTTATGCGGATAATTTTATGTTTTCCCGTGATGCAGAATTTTAACATGTGTGACCGTGGAACTAACTTCGAAAACACCTTACTTGTGTTTGAGTGAGATTTATTGGTTCTGGAGAGGTGTAATGCCTTGATTATCCAACAGGAGTCTCCAGGGGCACCATTTCATTCAGTCTATGGATCTGGTACAGCTTGTTGAGGCCGCTGTTGGAGCTGGAGAAAACAAAGTGAAAAGTCACTTCATTATGTAGATTAGTATTCTCCCCAAGCTTGAAAATCCACAAAGTAGAAAAGTTTGCGTCTGTGTCCTTATGGGTTTCTGCGAGAAAGTCATACAAGAGGGTTGAGGTCTTGGGAAAAGTCATAATAAAAAGAAAACAGTATAGCGGTACTTAAAGCGCCGGCCGCTTCACACGTAAGGAACGTGGGGACAGCACATCCCCTCTGTCAAAACTTTTTATAGCGAAGGGAGGGTAGAGAACAGACAGGCAGGATAAAGAAAGAAGCTAAACCGGTTTGAAGAATGCCCGGTATGGGAGGTTGAGAGGCAGACAGACGCGAAAGTGGACGGATAAGGACGCTCGCGTTTGGGTTCTCACAGAGAAGTCAAATCAAAATAAAATTAAAAAAAAGACTTGTGTCAAGTCAATTGGGTGAGTGACAGAGCTCAACAGCAAGGCACGGAAGAGGAGAGGACGAGACCACCAGGAGATATCGTCGGTTGCCCTGACCATTGAGTAATGGGGATTAATGGTAAGTCATTTTGCTGAAATGCTTCATTTCACCCATTAGCAAGTATTTAAAATAATTGACTGCCGCATGGTCTATTTACAATTACTCTTGTGCTCCGTTCTGATTCATTGTGTTGGCCGACAACTGGAATCTTTCACACTATCTTTAAAACGTCACTTTTGCCAATGCTGGATGTCTACGAGTGAGCTGTGAAAAGGTCCTGAGGTAAAACACAGAATTCAACTTCAAAAGTAAAGACATCTTAGGGGGGAGGGCTAAAAATCCCAGCTGCTTATGCCATGCGTCATGGGTATCGTTGTCTCTCCAGACCGCCAAGGATGACAGGACCTTTCCCAGACATTGATTTTCCGATCTCACTTCATCAGCCAGAGTTTTCACTCATGATCTAAACGATATGTATATTGACTGAATTGGTCCCAGGGAGTCCGAAGGACCGCGTCGGTAATATTATGTCCTCCAGATTAAAAAAACAAAACAATAACACGTTTTGGCATTCATTGGCCCTGTTCATTGTTTTGGAATTGCTGTGAGGTGTTATCGTTGCGTGCGTTGATCTAGGACTTTGGTACAATTCCCTCTGTGTACGTGCATCGGCAGGGAGCAGGGATTACTCAGCGGGGGTTGGGGTGGCCGTGGGCTTCGGCATCCTGGCCATCCTGTTCACCATCGGCATCGTCCAGTTCTGCTGCAATCACAGATGCAAAAAGTGCAAAACATGCTGCAAGAAAAAGGGTGAGCCGTGGTGCATTTCAATCACACTTGCGAGACCTCTGTGCAAGCTTTTCAGACTTAATTCTG